>JAUMHQ010000075.1:4176612-4190780 GCA_032361165.1 Enteromius paludinosus | reverse complement strand
AGCTGGTTCAATCTGGCCATTACCTAGCTAAGATGGTTATTAGCTAGCCAAAATGAGCAGGTCTGGTTATTAGTTGGATCAAGCCAGTCTTTAGCTGCCCAAAATAGTTATTACTCCAAGCTGTTTACTAACTTGTCACTTTTTATCTGGTTCAGTCTGGTTGTTAGTTGGCCAACACTGTTATTAGATAGTCAAAATAAGGTTATTAGTCCAAGCATGTTATTAGCTGGTCACTGCTGGTTTTAAGCTGGTTTCAATCTGGCTTTTAGCTGGCCAAGAGTGTTATTAGCTGGTCAAACTAGTTATTAGCCAGATCAAACATTTAAATGGCAGGCAAAGATAGGTAGTGGCTTGTCTGAGCAGGTAAAGTTCATTATTAACAGGTCTAAACTGTTTGTTAGTTGGATCAAATCAGTTATTAGCTGACCAAAAGAATTATTGGTCACAGCTGTTTATTATCTGGTCAGTGCTAGTTTTTAGCTGGTTCAGTCTGGCCATTACCTTGTTGAATCAAGCCAGCTGATTCATGGCATGGCATCTAGTATGACAACCTGGTAATTGGTTTGTTGACCACTTTAGTCCAGTTAGAAATCAAAAAGCAGCTACTAGTTTAATATGTTCCTGGGTGGAAATTAGGGTGTTACTCACTCAGGAAGATGAACACAGGTTGGCTATGAGTGCCCACTCCTACACTTGTCACCGCTGCGACCTCCACGTGATACATAGACTCAGGCGACAGCCCGTCCATTAGCACCCACAGCGTATCCCCATCCACGCTCCTGTTGATCATCTGCTGAGACTCGTTTCCTACACACCACACCTGTATGACCCAGATACAGACATTACTCTTTTACCTAGCATTCACTGAGTGCCTCTCCACATAAAGGCTTCACTGGTCTCACCCTGTACTCTAGTATGAGCTCTTCTAGCACATCAGGGGGAGGAGGCTGCCAGGACACTCGCACGGTTGAACTGTTACTTAACTGCACCACGCTGACTCCCTGAGGAGGGCCGCTCCGCACTAAAAGCAGAAATATGATGGGCAAATGTCAAAACATTAACATTACAGCAAAAGTTTGAGGGTAAAATGAAAGTCATGCGAACTAAAAGCTAAAGACTCGAGTACAATTGCAAAACAAGTCTTGCCTTCATCAGGAGTACGAACCACAGCTATTTCACTGTCAATCCCCTGAAACTCATTGTAATATGGTCTCATTTTGAACTCGTATTCTTTTCCTCTGTGTAGCTCTGTTAGCACAGCAGTGTGTAGGGGACCTGCTTTTACATCCTGGATCATCCATGCACTCCCCACAGGCCTGTAATACAGCCTGTAACCTTCAATATAGCGAGGATGACGGTCAAGCTGAAATAATATCGACATATACATATGGTACCATGAGTTTCAGATCTTGCGAATGGTCATGTAATTGCCACTCTTTTTTTTAGGTGGCGTTTGTCTGTTTTTTCTTCATACATACATCAACTCATATACTCACAGTCCATGTGATTTGAACACTTGTAGGGCTCAGGACTTTAGGTCTCTGCAGATGAGCCTTGACCCCTCCTAAATCTATCTGCACGTGTGCCTGGTCTTTCCCCTGACTTTCAGGACCATCTAAAAATGCACACATAAAATTATGCTGATGCACACAAACTATAAAAAGAGCCATCACACACACTACAACAGAAACTTCACTCACCTTGCGTTCGAACTGGCTCTGAGATGGGGCTGGGGTCACTCAGACCGTAGGAGTTGACTGCTCGGATGATGAAAAGGTACACGGTATTGGGGTAAAGCCCGGACACTGTGTGCTTCTCTAGCCTCACGAGATCAGCAACAGTCTGCCATGTGCTGCCCACGGACTGACTGGAATAAGATGCAGGAAATTAACACTACATTAATTCACAAAACACATCTCCAGCTTTACAATCAAAATGAATGACATCCAAAGCCACTGACTGTACTTCAACTGAATTCCATATTAATGTGGCAACTTGCAGCTTACATTTACGCAGATGAGCTATATTACTGTATTGCATTATTAATAAACGTAATTATTTAACATTTATGTAATGCCTTTTTAGAAAATAACTGATTCGTTGTGAATTGATGCGCTTTGCCTCATGCCCAATAACATCCTTTATCCATTAGAAAGAAATCAGTGCAATGCTCATCCATACACATGAAAAAACATTATTTGAATTATGACAGGGTTCAATTATACAACAGAGGATACGCATTTGAATATTCAAATAATTGTTATATTAGTAATTCTGTTCGGTGTTGGGGAAGCTATACTTTGAAACTGTAGCTTGTCACAAGCTCCTCATTATTTATATATGTTATATTAAAGCTACTATGTTCACAAAGACACTGAAGACTTATAAGGGATATGTATCACATATATATATATGTGGTTGGTTTGGGCTCAAGTAAAGTAAGTAAAATATTATAAATTTAGGATACATTAAAATGCATTACAATTATTAACTTTTCATTCATTATAGACTTGTTCCACAAAAATAATAAGCACCACAACTGTTTTTAACATTGATAATAATAGTAATGATTCTTAGGCATATGTGAATGATTTCTGAAGGAATGTGAGGCACCGAAGACTGATGTAATGACTAATTAAATAATGTTATTTAACAATTTTACAGTTTTTGCAGCCTTGCTGAGAATAAATATTAAAATACAGATCCAAACAAACTGTACAATGTTTATATGATAACTTATATATTTAGTATGATACATAAATGTACAATATTTCAACGGATTTTCAACATTAACACTCCATAGATTTATGTTAAACACTAAATGGACAACATGCAACTAAATAACAGTGTTAAACAGCAGTAATGAACCAAGTAATCACTCAAACTGTTTTTGAACCGGTTCATTAAAATGAATGACGTGACTCGTTAAATCAATCTGACTTCCCAACTCTATTTGAGAGATACAGACGTTCTAGTAGAGCCTGTTTATTTATTCCTTCAGCTTGCTCAGTTGTAAGGTGGCTGTGTACAGAATACAAACACCTGCTATTTTGCAGTACCGCTACCTGTCGAAAAAATTGCATGTTACTAGAAAACCTGCAGTTTTACAAAAACAGCTGCACTATTGTTATGCAAATGAAAAACATAGTTAACTTTGTAGCGAGTTTGTAACTCCCCAACAGACCCTAATGTAACTTCAATAGCACGCTGAATTGGACACATTGGCCTTTGTTAATGAGAAAAAATGATCACGGAGCAAGGTGTGAAGGACAATGGAGAGGATCTGGCCTCGTCTCCATGCACTGTGAGCACATAAGGTCTGCCCAGTCGACTTCTCGGACTGTGCGCATGACCGTGACCTCTCAACAGAGCGAGCTGCACTATAAATCCGAGCGTCTTCTTAACAAGGTGTCAGAGCAGAGCTAAATAACGACTTGGCCTCTACTCTCGGCCTCCCTGCATCACCCTCCCTGCTGCCCTCCTGGCGGGACAATAATAGAGCCTTCTGTTCATCTGACCTCCACAGAGCCCAGAGGGACAGGTTCTGCTGAATTCTAACTGCAGCCCCAGGGAACATCCAGCCTGCAAGAGAGCAATGCTTCACTCTCACTTTACCATAAACTTCCATCCGCTCTGACACTCTGAATGACGTCTCCAACAAAACCGGCACTATAATGAGAACGTCTGCCACTCGCTCTACCCATCAGGCCACTGGAGAGGGTGCAGAACCCCCTTCCTCATATATTTCTTTTTAATACATAGCAGTGCTGCAGATTTTAAATCCATGCCGTAACTGACTGAATGCATTTACCAATATGAGATAAAGTGCAAACTTTGCAGGAGAGGAATGCAAGTTAAGCTGTATCGACAGCATCCGTGACAGGCTTTTGATTACTACAAAACTCAGCCCTCAGTGTGTAAACACAAGCGCAAATCATATATAATGCATACAGGGTCAGAAATTAAAAAGTGGCTGTAGTGAAACTACCGGAGATTTTCAATGGTCCATAACATGTTCCTTACGTTTGTAACATCTGATATTGTACTTAATATTTTATTCTAGGCCTAGTTATACACTATATGACAGAAATATGAGTGAATATTGATTTGGTTTTATTGGTGGCACCTAACATCAAATTATAAAAGATATAAAAAGATGACACAGCGTGATTTTATACCATTAGAAATAAACACAACCTCATAAAGGTGAAAAAATGCCCCTGAAAATCAAATCCAGGGGGCCAATATTGCCTCTTAATGGAAAATTGGATTTCTGACACTGAAAGTGTGTATAGTAATGCATTACAATAGAAGTCTATAGGGCAAAGCCCTGCACTGGAGTAAATCTTGTAACTTTCTCATGATCCACATAGAGATCCAGAAGGGGTTGTTTATATTGAGGAAAAACACACAGTAATAATGAAAACCCCAAAATTAGAATATTGTGAAAAGGTTTGGTATTGAAGACACATGGTGCCACACTTTAATCAGCTAATTAACTCAAAACACCTGCAAAGGCCTTTAAATGGTCTCCTGGTCTAGTTCTGTAGGCTACACAATCATGGGGAAGACTGCTGATTTGACAGTTGTCCAAAAGACGACCCTTGCCACCTTGCACAAGGAGGGCAAGGCACAAAAGGTCATTGTAAAAGAGGCTGGCTGTTCACAGAGCTCTGTGTCCGAACACTTTAATAGAAAGGTGAAGGGAAGGAAAAGATGTTGTAGAAAAAAAGTGCATACAAGCATATAACCGCACCCAGGAGAGAATTGTGAAACAAAACCCATTCAAAAATGTGGGGCAGATTCACAAAGAGTGTACTGCAGCTGTAGTCAAGAACCATTATGCACAGATGTACTGTATGCAAGACATGGGTTTCAGCTGTCGCATTCCTTGTGTCAAGCCACTCTTGAACAACAGACTGCATCTGAAGCTTCTTACCTGGGCTAAAGACAAAAAGGACTGGACTGCTGCTGAGTGGTCTAAAGTTCTCTAATGAAAGTAAATTTTGCATTTCCTTTGGAAATCAGGGTCCCAGAGTCGGGAGGAAGAGAGGAGAGGCACAGAATCCACATTGCTTGAGGTCCAGTGTAAAGTTTCCACAGTCAGTGATGGTTTGGGGTGCCATGTCATTTGCTGGTGTTGGTCCACTGTGTTTTCTGATGTCCAAAGTCAACGCAACTATATACCAGGATTTTTTAGAGCACATGCTTCCTGCTTCCTGCTGCTGACCAACTTTATGGAGATGCAGATTTCATTTTCCAACAGGACTTGGCACCTGCACACAATGCCAAAGCTACCAGTACCTGGTTTAAGGACCACGGTATCCCTGTTCTTAATTGGCCAGCAAACTCGTCTGACCTTCTATGGGGTATTGTAAAGAGGAAGATGCGATATGCCAGACCCAACAAAGCTGAAGAGCTGAAGGCAACCTGGGCTCTCATAACACCTGAGCAGTGCCAGACTGATCGACTCCATGCCACGCCGCATTGCTGCAGTACTTAGCCCCAACTAAGTATTGAGTGCTGTACATGTTCATACTTTCCATGTTCATACTTTTCAGTTGGACAAGATTTCTGTATTGGTCTTAAGTAATACTGAATTTAGGGTTTTCATTAGTTGTCAGTTATAATCAACAAAATGAAAAGAAATAAACACTTGAAATATATCATTCTGTGTGGAATGAATGTACATTATACAAGTTTAACTCCTTGAATGGAATTCAAGATCAACTTTTTGAAGATATTCTAATTATATGACCAGCAACTGTACATACAACATTTTAGTAATTTTTAAATCTTCCAAAATACTTGTTCCACAAATCAAAAGTCTTCAACTTTTTCAGACTAAGGATTTCTTTGTAGATTAATTCAGCTCAGACTGACGGCTGAAGGTCTGGAATTCATAGCTGCTTTCTTTGTTCAAGGCCCACCCATAAGGCCGTTTGACTGACATGTCAAACAACCAATCACAGTTCGCTTCATTCAGCGTCACGTTTTGGGGCGTGGAAATGTCCCCACAACAACAGACCGGCGTGCAACAAGTAAGTCAGCATAGAAAATCCCAATGAGACGCTCGCGGTAAACATCTGTTTTGAGCACATCTCACTTTTTATCACCCACAAGCAATTCTGGAGAACGTTTCGTGGGCATGACGTCTGAGGCTGAGACTAACACGGAAGTAACTAAAACTGCAATTCATCGACTGGCCACTAGAGGCTGGCTGCAAAAGGGAGTCAATCCCATAGACTCCCCATGTTAAAATGCCCAACTTTACAGCAAAAAAAAAAACGTTTACAGCCTGGTTCAAAAAATTATTTTGGTCTACATAGCAAATTTTGCCTTTCATGACAGCTCTAGGGGATAATTTTTTTTTTTAACTAATCCATTTAAATTATATTAAGCCTTAAAGTTCTGCATAATTTAGGCTGCGACAAATGAATTGACAGGTGAATTGCCGCTGCTTTCACCACCGTCAAACTGGGTAGGAGTGGTTTTATCAATTTCTCTGCCCATTTTCGATAATTTGAAAGTGACACCCAATGACATGACTCCAACATGGCAAAGTCGGCTCCGCCTACTTTGAGCTTCAAAAACGCACTTCAGAAACCTTCAGGTGAAGTCACGAACACCACATAGATTTTTTTAACAGGCTGTTCCAAACTCATTAAGATATCCGAGAGCTTTCTGACCCTGCAAATACAGCAACACAACTAACACATTCAAGACACGAAAAGGTATTAACGACATTGTTCAAATATTCCATGTGACATCAGTGTTCAACCATAATGTTATGAACATAATGTAATTTTTTTTTCTCTTGCGTCAGTCTTTAACACGTGCTCATGAGAGTACCACGACGCATGTAAACAATTGATAGTTTTCACGTGACGGCACATATAGGAACGCCCACCCTGATGGGCAAAACAAAGCTTTGCTCCACTGACCGCCAGTTATTTTTATGCAGTTTGCATTGAGTAGTAATGTAGTAAAATGTAGATATTAAAAGGTGAAATGCAGAAAAACCTTATTAATGATGTATATTTTGTACAGGGCAGCAGACGAAGCCAGAATATAAACGCATAAGAAAACACTGAACCATCAAGTGGATTGCGTTCATATTCTGGCCTCATCTGCTTTCCTATGTGAACTATGCATCATTAATACAGAGATTACTGAATTTGATTATTACTGTTTTGAATAATATATTAAAGCACTTTAAGTGTTTCTGCAACTTTTTGTTGCACTGTTTAATGATTGAAATATTACCATGGGGCTTATGTATTGCAGACTGCCAAAAGTAGAATTTTGTTTACATACTGTACCTTTGTTTTATCATTTTGAGAGGTGATAAATATTTGCGGTGTTGAACCAGATGAAAAATTGACATGTTTGTGCTGCAGTTATATGGATGTTTGGCCCTCCAGGTCTTTAAGCCATGTCATGTGACTGAAAACTATGAACTGTTGCATAAAATTGTTATTTTTGTTTTCTTTGCGTCTATAGAGGCTAAGAAAGTTGCCAGATTTCCTCAAAAATACTTGTTTTCTGAAGATAAAGGAAGGGTTTACAGGTTTGGAACGACACAAGTAGGTTGAGTAACTGACAGAATTTTCAGTTTTGGGAGAACTAACCCTTTTAATAATATTAGCAGACAACCTATGAGTGTAATTATGCATTGGTAAATGCTGAAATGAACATCAGCTAAGATTAATATATTAAAAGTTATTCAAACAGCAGTAATTTAGATCTAAACCTGAAAGCCTCAATGATGTAGGAAGTGACAGCAGCTCCGCCCTCATGTGGGTTGGGCTGCCAAGTGAGAGTGACGCTATTTGAGGTCACATCTGTCACCACGGGCTTCTGAGGAGGACCAGGCAGCTGCAGGGACTGCGAGACCCGCGGGACAGAGGACGTTCCAGTCGCTAAACACAAGAAACAAGAGTTAAATGTGACTGCGTCAAAGGTGCATTCTTGTCCAAGGACGTTTGACTGCACAACTGAAATCATCATTTCTTGAAGTGTCTGCCTTTAAAAAAGTCTTTTAAACAGCTGTGTTAGAGAAGAATGCTTATATGCTACATGTACCTCTCACTGTCACGGTCCCACTCCAACTCGTCTCACCAGTAGAACTGGATGCGACACAGGTGTACGTCCCTGAGTCGGTCTCCTAGCAACAGAGGAAGACAAAATCATCTCTGAAAGACGACGAAGATAATTGCGAGCATGCAATGTTTCTGAAGTAGTTGTGTGCTTTTCTCTTTCTCTCCAAATGAAGCGGATCAAATGTATTGTTTCAGCCGATCAGTCATTTCAATTTGTTTTCAGTTAGTTTGAGGTCGTGAGTGTTAGATCTCCTCTAAGATCACTTTTGACATTCTCAACGGCTGTTTTATATTCTGCGTACCGCGGTGCAATCTGTCAAATGTCTCAATTAAGATATACAGACCTTGTACCACAGATGGCATTCATATCGGAATGTTCTTGAAATGTGAAGCAAAGAAACGCTGTACAATACCCAGCTGCTTTTCTCAACTTACTTAAACTAACTTTTGAATGACAATGTCTCTTGAATGCTGTATCAGGGTCAAAATTCTGCATTTAAAAGCAGGTTACCTCACAGTATGAATTGAAACTGACCTGACGTTATGCTACAAGAATTGAAATTAGAATGGCAGAAAAAGAAATTGTAATTAACGCATGTACTGTGTGTTTATACATATTTATATTTTATTAGTGCATTCTAGGAAATTAAGCATTGCTCCATTATGGACCATACAAATTATAGTTAATTTATTGAATAAAATGCAGTTAATATTAAACACAATTAATATTGATAATAATCTGGAACTATTCCATATGTGTGTACAAAGCAGTTTATAATTAGTGGTGTCAAAAATAAAAGTGCATACAAAATAAAAGTGTTTGCATAATATATGTATTTGTATGTATACAAAAACCTTTATTTTGGTTGCTGTTAATCAGCATTAATCATATGACAACCCTATTTATAATATAATATAATGTAATATAATATAATATAATATAATATAATATAATATAATTTCATTTCATATAATACAATTTCATTTAATATAATATAATATAATATAATATAATTTAATTTAATATAATTTCATATAATACAATTTCATTTAATATAATATATTATAATATAATATAGTATAATATAATTGCATATAATATAATTTAATTTGATTTAATTTTATTTAATATAATTTAATATAATTTCATACAATATAATATAATATGATATAATGTTTTATTTCATTGCAACATAATACAACATAAACTATAATAAAGTGGATGGTACCATTTGTATGGATTTATTCACACAAAGAACATGAAATGAGTAAAATATAAAAAAATTAAAAAATTAATTAAAAAAACTCAAAATAAAAAAGAAATCTAAATTTAATAATTTTCCATTAGTTCCTTTTTCAAATGAATGTATTTATTCATTCTGGGAAATGAAGCATTGCTTACTTATGCTCCATAAAAATAAAAGTTAATTTATCAAATAAAATGCAGGTAATATTAAACACAACTAATATGGATAATTAATTAATTGAATTCTGGATGACACATAACCATGACTCTTATGTGTTTTGATATTAGATATACGATACTGCTTTAATATTCAAAAGAGAGCTCCACGGAGTACTGTAATATAAGCAAATTAAATATTTCAGTCCTCCAACCTTGTTTGATAGGCTCATATATCTGTTACATCAAACACTTTATCATGACATGACAGATTTGGCTGGTTATTTAGATGCATTGCACTCAAAGCTTTACATCTTGAGCTATTTTTCCACTGAACCTACTTGATGAATGAATGCCAAAATCAATTAAAACAAATCTTACTCTTTTCTCTAAACTTGGAAGGAAACTGCAGATTAGTGTCACTTCCACTTTATCAGTGTAATTTCGTGTGCGTAATTACATTTGAGCTAAATGTACGCAGAGCTTCTCCGAGCGATCAGATCTGTTGGTTATTGATTTATGAACGTTACGTGGCTAAATGTGTTTTGCATGCGCTGATGGAAACCCTGCCTCGAGTAAGAAACGCTCAAGTGGACACCATTATTTCAGGTGCGCTTCTGAACGTCTCACTTAGTTTGAAATGTTTTCTCAGAGGCTCTCTGTCCAGGGAGCTTTCGCTTTTCACAGCCCTAATCAAAGCAAACAATTCGCATCTTTGTCTGAAGCGCCTGTCAAATACCTTCAAGCCGCTGATGTGTAAAGTGCCGTTTTCCATTAGGCTTATGTGAATGTCATCACTCAGAACGCTTTGCCCGTCCTTCTCCCACCTGACGCTGGGGATTGGGCTGCCCATCACATGGCACTGGAGTAGGGCACTGGAGCCTAAAGCGAGCGTCTGGTTGGCTGGGCCCTGTCGGATAATTGGAGGGACGAGATCTGATGGGCCTGGAGGATAAACAGCAGAGTGTGTTTGTGAGGAGTGTGTTTGCATCTGTCCAGTTGTCTAACAGTGCTTCTGGCATCCAAAGATCAGTCCGACTTACTCGTACGGCTACGGAAGTGCAATTGGCAGTCAGAGTTAATCACACTTTGAGAACACAATGGCACGAAGGATGAAGATATTTGGGAATTGGGGTGATGGGTCAAGACGGTTGACTAAGACTAGTTATTTTAGGGTATGTGCAAAAGTACTTTTTAGGACCTGCAGGTATAAAATGAATACTGCAAAAAAACCAGTGGCGTAGCTACGGGTGGCCCACCCAGTTTTTACCCAATCAGAAGTTGGTAATTAACCAATGAATCCAAACTGTTTACTAATGAGTCCAGAGCACCTGCTTATCAGAATATTAGTAGACTGTCTGCTTAATAACTTCTAACACTATTTTAAGGGGTCCAAAACATACAACATACTGACTATGAGACACATGCAAGCATGTGTCAGCTTATTCCACTAACCCTAAACCTACCTAACAATCGACTCTGAGAGTTAGTAGACATGTAGTTGCAAACTAATGAGAATTAGTTTACATGTAATTACAAAGTTACTTATAACTGGTAGCATGTCTAAAGTGGACAATCAAAATAAAGTGTTATCATTGCAAACTGCTCTAAAACCAGCGCAGCTTCCTGACTTTGGAACGTGGCGAGCTCACAATTTATTTAATCACACTATAGCATTATACAGGTATTATATCATTATATCATTCCACAAGTACTGCATTTGTCACCAAATTAAAATTAGAATTACATTTATGATTTATGAAACTGAATGATGGTGCAAAGTTTTCAAAATGAAGTAGGTTCAAGTACACTTCACTTTTAGTGATCCCTCAGCAAGCACCATTAATTAAAAAACTAGCTTTATGACTTAAGGAACGCACCTAAAAAAAGAGCCGTGTGCATTGTGTGTGTTCACGCTCAGGCAGTTTGTTAATGCTAGGGGTTTTCTTCACAATTATCTCCAGAGATGCCATTTGCTGGGTGGGATGAACTGTAATCCCAGATACTCACCCGTTTCCACTTCCAGCAGAGCCTTGGCGAGGACACTTCCTGCCACACTGATCGCCTGGCAGATATAGTAGCCGGAGTCCTCCGAGTGAACATCAGAGATGGACAGCTCTCCGCTCATGGACACAGAATAACGGCCCGACTGGGAAGGAGGTTGGCCGGGGAACAGCAGCATCTACGACAGAGGACAGACTCTTGAGTTCACACCACACTGTGGGCAAATTAGAGACTGTCTGATTTACAAATTCTAAACAGCCAGGGAAAACAAGTTTGTTCTTGTTCTGTTGAGGCAAAAGAGTTTGATGAACTACGCAGGCATACTCTACTGTTTATAATGCAAGGCTCTTGAGTACTTAAAGGTACAGTAATAAAAGCAGCCTGTTTAATTGGGTTTTATTTAAAGGACATACTGTATGTACAACTGTAAAGCTACAAATTCATGTACATCTTGGTACCATAACAGTTTTTTTTTATATTTAATTGTTTGTGCTCATTTCATTTTTGCTGTCAACATTAACCTAAAAATAATCTTTGCAAACACTACTCATTTAATACTGTTAAGTGTATTTTTTATACAAGTATATATTTTAAAATGAGTAATCATTTTTCATAATACAAACTATAATGCTGTAGTGTTCAAATTCACTTAGCATTTAAAATAATTTATTTTATTTTTCATTTATTCAGATAAACGTGTCATTCTATGAAAATAATTGTCATTTTAAGTATTTAATATCCACCATTTATTCTTTATTATCTAACATTGAAATAATTGTCTAGCAACTGAACATTCATTTAAAGCATTTATTAATCTAGGTGTAACATTTATGTCTGTTCAGTTCTGTTTATAGCCTGTGTTTTTGTATTCTTAGTTTAGTTTCATTTTCATTGTGTCAATTTCAGTCTAGTCTTCATTGTCCTAGTTCCTGCTTGCCCTTATATGGTCTTTCCTGTGTTAGATGTAATTATTAGTTGATTCCCGTCCACCTGTGTTTCCCCAGCTGTGTCTTGTCTAGTGATTAGTCTTCTGTGTATAAAACCCATGTCTTTTGAGTTCAGTCTTGTCCGTCAACGATTATGTTAGGTGTTATTCGATCTCTTCATGTTTGATTTATTAAATGTCTATTATTGTTAAACCTACGATCTCCTGCATTCTCCTTCATTCACCTGCACCCAAAGTTACAGATTGACGGACATAATAATTGGAAAAGTGGAAGGATGTCTTGGGCCGATTTTGTGCTGCACCACCTCGCTCAAGGGGTACCGCCTAACCCCACTCCAGGGGAACGTTTCCGGGGACCCGTTCCGAAATTGCCTGGCTCTCGGTTGGCGGTTCGACGGAAGCGCCTGGTTTTATCACCGCAGGATTGTTTCTCTGAGCCTGCGCTGACAGAGCGCTTTTCTGAGCCTGCACTGACTGAACGCTTCATCGAGCCCGCGCCTCTCGAGCGCATGAACGAGCCCGCGCCTCCCGATCGCTTGATCGAGCCCGCACTCTCCGAGCGCATCAAACTAGCGTCACGAGAGCGTCCAGTTCCAAAACCCCGAAAACACTTACTAACCAAAGTGTTTCCAGATCATCCTCAATTCCCCGCAGATCTCCTTCTGCAACACTCTTGCTCCGAGTCAAGGCCTGAAAATCTCCTCCCGTTTTTTGCGGATCCCGCTCTGCTGATTCCTTTCCTCGCTCCAGAGTTCCAGCCCCCCAGAGACTTCAGTTCGTTGACTATGGATGATGTCCTTGATATGTGGCAGGGAGAGCCAAGTCGGATCCCGGTATCTGGATTACAGCTCTTCCCTGAGCCCGCTGCGCTGCAAGAGCGCCCTCCTGAGCCCACTGCGCTGCAAGAGCACCCTCCTGAGTCTGCCACGCTGCCAGTGCCACAGCCAGAGTCTTCCACAGTAGTGTCAAGATCTTGGAAAGGGTGGGCGGGACAAGGGTTTTGGAGCTGGACCCCTGTAGATCCGTCACCTAATGCTCCTGATCCTCCACTGCCTCCCAAGGCTCCTGATCCACTATGACTGCCCAAGGCTCATGATCCACCACCACCACCCAAGGCTCCTGATCCGCCTCCCAAGGCTCCTGATCCTCCACTGCCTCCCAAGGCTCCTAATCCACTACGACTGCCCAAGGCTCATGATCCACCACGACCACCCAAGGCTCCTGATCCGCCTCCTAAGGCTCCTGATCCTCCACGGCCTCCCAAGGCTCCTGATCCACCACGACCACACAAGGCTCCTGATCCGCCTCCTAAGGCTCCTGATCCTCCACGGCCTCCCAAGGCTCCTGATCCACCAAGACCACCCAAGGCTCCTGATCCGCCTCCCAAGGCTGCTGATCCGCCAAGGCTCCTGATCCACCTCCCAAGGCTCCTGATCCACCACGGCCGCCCAAGGCTCCTGATCCGCCTCCTAAGGCTCCTGATCCGCCACGGCCACCCAAGGCTCCTGATCCGCCCTAAAGGCACCATAGACTCTGCCCTCGTGGCCTTTAGGGCGCCCACCCCCCCTCCCCGGTTTTCTTTTTGTTTTTTGGTGTTCCCCACGGCGCAGTTGCGCCTTTCCAGGAGGGGGAGGTAATGTAACATTTATGTCTGTTCAGTTCTGTTTATAGCCTGTGTTTTTGTATTCTTAGTTTAGTTTCATTTTCATTGTGT
>JAUMHQ010000075.1:4119305-4134212 GCA_032361165.1 Enteromius paludinosus | reverse complement strand
TTGTACTTAAGTAAAATTTCATTGAAGTAACAGTACTTTTACTTGAGTAGCATATTTTATTACTCTTTCCACCTCTGCTGATTGGTTGGCCAAAGTTTGTTTGCATGCATTAAACCCCACCTATCCTTGCTGATTGGTTGGCCAAAGTTTGTTTGCGTGCATTAAACCCCACCTCTTTTTGCTGATTGGTTGGCCGAAGTTTGTTTGCATGCATTAAACCCCACCTCTCCTTGCTGATTGGTTGGCCAAAGTTTTTTCTGCGCGCATTAAACCCCACCTCTCCTTGCTGATTGGTTGGCCAAAGTTTTTTTTTGCGTGCATTAAACCCCACCTCTTCTTGCTGATTGGTTGGCCAAAGTTTTTTTGCGTGCATTAAACCCCACCTCTCCTTGCTGATTGGTTGGCCAAAGTTTGTTTGCGCACATTAAACCCCACCTCTTCTTGCTGATTGGTTGGCCAAAGCTTTTTTTGCGCGTATTAAACCCCACCTCTTCTTGCTGATTGGTTGGCCGAAGTTTGTTTTTGTTGGTGCAAATCCTGTACCCCTAGTGTTTGCAAGATTGCATAGAGCACCTTTAAGTAGTCTCAGCCTCAGACATCACGATAAACGTCTGATGTATATGTCACACCAAAGTGGAAACATTTCAGGAGTTTCGAAATCCACATCATATTGGTTGAATTATGCAGGATTTCCGGGAGCTGTGTGTGTCTCATTTTTTCCCCCTCTGGAAACAAAGATGCTGTGACGCCAAACCACCTCACAAAAGAAGAAAGCCAGCATTTTTGCAACTTATCAGGATCAAGTAAAAGAGGGATTTTCAAAAGTATGTAAAATATTTAAAGTTCGGGGCATAGAATTAGAGTTTTACACACTCGTCTGTTACGGTCTATATTGTGACATTTCCAGACCCCAATATGTGACGCTGAACGAAACAAACTGTAATTGGTTGTTTGACATGGATGGGCCTTTGCCAGTAAATGCTGCTATGGATTCCAGACCTTCAGCCATCAGCCTGAAGGTCTAGCTACGTGAGACTAGGGAGAAAGTGAATGTATTTTAATATTATGATACTACCCTTATGAAAATTAGCCATGGTTGTACTACAAATAAAAAAACAACACTATTGTTGCTACAGATATGCAACACCATCATTTATCCATGCTCTTTTTGAAACTTTTTAAAACGTAATTTTATGAAACTCTAGATGGAACAGGATGATGGGTTCTTAAAGTAACTGATGATATGCACAGCATTAAACAACTTGGCACAGTTTGATTTGTTCATGTTGCATACTCATTTAATAAGCTTACTGCTTTACATTTAAATGGCTGGTTTTCACTCATGCTTTCAGGGTTCCTCTGAAACACTCCATCTTCCCTAGCTCCATTTGTATAGATCTGCTACAGGTTATTTTATATGCCGCAGCAGTATGTCTGAAATACTCACAGCACCGTATCCGCAGCAATAATCTTAAACTACAGCAATAACCATCTTCAGCAGCAATTCAGCAACATGGTAGCTGATTTATTCCGCTAAGCCCATATACATTAAAATTGTCATATCCATTACCATGCTAAAATCCTTCAGAGAGTTGTCATGACAAAATTTTGGTTTGACAAATAGTTATAAATACACCACAAAACATGCTTACAAGTACCATAATAAAAAAAAAAAATCTTGGATGCAAAGCTCTATGAATATAGAGGCGGATACACTACACTTCTGTTCAATTTAGTTCCTGGAAACACAAGTAAATTGCAAATATTGCTGCATTCCAAACTTTATGTTTGGTGAGCTCTGACCTGCGAATTTGTATCATGTGAAGATGTGACCAAGATGGATGTGTCACATTTTGGCCTTTTAAGTGAATAAAGAGAAAGCATACAGATCTTCAGGATTGCAGCATCGCAGTAAATTGGAGTAGATTGAATACATTTTACAGATTGATTACATTTTGGATGTATTCTGAGTGTTCTGTTTTGGTGTTCCCCACCTGTCTGCCTTTGCCCTTATTTGGTGTTTCCTGTCCTTGATCTGTTCATTGTGTTAAGTTTCCAGCCATGTTCCCCAGGTGTCTTGAGTTCTTCCCTTGTCCCTATGTGCTCTGTCCTGTCTACTAGTTGCAATGCTATCATTTATGTCCAAGGTGCTCTATGTTAAATAAAGAAGTATTATTTGCTCAACTACTTCGGCGTTCCCTTGCTTCCCTGAGCAAAGCGTAACAGTTAAGTCACCTTTATTTCTATAGTGCTTTATATAATACACATTGTGTCAAAGTGGCTTCACAAGAGTGTGACGCCATGTTATGAGCAGTGTATGCAGAAATTGAATGTGCTCAAAAGATAGGGAAGACAAAAAATGGTTTATTTTAAAGTATGCAAATGCAAAGTACAGATTTATAGTTCAATGTGGTTTTCAAATGAGCTTAAATATGGAATGTTACCAATGTTATTGGTTTCTGTCCTTACATTTTTCATTTTCTAGGCCCTGTCAGATCAGGTGCTGGTGCCACAATTTAAAATATGTACTGTAAGTCTGGAGCCCTGCAGTGAGGTAATAAGGAAGAAGTAGGTTAGATAATATTAATAAATGGCGAGGACTAACCATAAGGATCATTAAAGGATCAGAGAGCGCATACGATAGCCACTGTGGTAGATCTCAGTGGAGTATGCAGAAATATGCAGTGGTTATAAAAAGAAGCTGTCTAAATATAGCTATATTGCTAGTTAACAGACTAAGTGAAGTGTTAATTATGTGAGATTCCAATGTGCTGTGTACAATTCTTGATCTCGCAACATTTGTATCACAGTATATACGCTCCCAACCATGCAAAAGTGTTACAAGTGACAATTAGTCCATTCTAACGAAGCTAACCGTAGGGCTCCCAGACCCACATTTGCAGCTTGCTGAAATGCTCTTTGTGAACCTGGTCATGTGCAGATTGAAGTGAGTTTATAAGTATTCATGCACCCTGTTGGTCTCTTATTAAAGTTAAGCTGCTCTCTTTGTGGTACTTTGCGATCCTCTGCACTCACAATAGTAGAGCGGATTTCAGGGCCCAGGCCCGTGACTAGAAGGTGCAAGCTTTACTTTAGGAAAGGAGTAGTTTGATTAAATCTGCACTGTTTCAGTCCAAAGCCTGTGTGAGCTAAATCAAATAAAGTGGATTAACTCTTTCACAGGATAAAGCTAATTAAAGTGGTAAACAAAATCACAGTTGCCTATGAGTTTGGGAGACGGTTGACGGTTGTTATTTTTTAAAACACACCGAAAGATAATGATATCTGTAATGTTGCATTTATGGTCAATGTGAATCGAAACGCATTTGTACGTGTTTCCTGCACTGGTGCTATTAGTTGAGTCAACTAAATCAAAGCTTATACAAAATCGTTTTACCTGACTTGTTTGTTTATGTGGTTTAATAACAACACCCCCCCCCCCCCCATTGTTGTCCACATACTGTACATTATTGTTTATGCTATGACACCAAAACAGTAAAACACATTAAAAACGAGGCATTTTTTGCATATGGTGGGGACATAACTTACTTTAAAGGTTGTAAGTGAGAATAGGAGGTGGAATAGCTCCACTTTATAGTCTCTGTGCACCGCCAGCACAGGCTACTCTCCAGGTTTTAGGAAGCAGCTCTCCGTAAATGTGCTGAACACACAGTGTATATTTGGGTTGAAATGTTCTAAAACAGTGTTGTGAATACAACTTAACCACTTATTTCTAGTTATGTCCTCTTTTGGAAGCACAAAGTAGTTTCAATTTTACAATGAAAGACAGCATCTTTAGAACATGGCGCTCACAGCAACACTACGGCGAGAGTAATAGTTCCGCCTTCTGTCTTTGCGTAAACATTTGGGCGGGTTTTTAGAATGAACCCACTCTGTGATGTAGAAAAATCGGGGCATATTTCAATGAGCCATTTTAGTGGGGTGTGTGGACAAGTCATAACTTTTAGAAAGAATATGTTTTTGGTTGTGAAACTTTAATCTTAGCAACTTTAGGAACCGTATCCCTTTTATCTTATTTTAGTGTGATGAGAGCTTTACAATGTGAAATTTATTTGATTAAAAATGCAGTAAAAATTATTTTGTTAAACATTTTTACAATTTTAAATAAAAGTTTTATTTGAATACGTTTTAAGCTGTAATTTATTGCTGTGATGGCAAAGCTGCATCGCTCTTCAGTGTCACATCCTTTAGAAGTTATTCTAAAAATGCTGATTTGGTGCTCAAGAAACGTTTCTCAACTTTATTATTATTATTTTAAATTACGTTTTGCTCTTAGTTTAGCTTAGTTTTCGTCACCTTTGATCAAATGTGTACTGTCTGAATAAAAGTAAACATTTCTTACTTTTAAATTCTTACTGACCCCAAGTCCAATCAGTTCTTTGCTAGTGAACCACCAGACATCAGTCTTGTCATGTTAAGCGTTAAATGAAGTAGATTATACTTGCGAGCTAAAATTGGTAAATAGCTGATACACATTCTAATGTGTAGCTTTGTGTTTTAGCTGTACTTCAATGTTATAAAAATAGTAGTGTTTTTGTTCAGTGTGTAGTAATGAAAGACAGAGAGCAGTGTTTTTGTAAGCTTCTTTTTCTTACATTTTACTGTTACTGAATCACTTAGTTTTCCATACAGTATCTCGGTGGTGGAGAATGCACCGTCAGCAGGTCCTTTGATCCCGGAGGTGATTTTCCTCTTCATTGAGGCGCTGAAGCCATGCTAACTCTGATAGAGGAGAGAGTGCTCAATGGCTGTGGTGGAGCTAGCTGAAGAAAATCCATTCCCCCAATATATTTTCTGCTGAGGCAGGTACAGTGACCTTTAGCGTTCCGATAGGTCACCCACAGGCATGTGACGTGCTTGTGCATTGATTTCTAAAACTCTGGCTCCTCTATTGTAAAAGCCATCCAAGTGTGATTAGCTGAGATCAATGAGGTGCATGGATAACCCTCTTGTCATCTCATTATGTGCTTGGCCGTTCCTTTTAAGTAATAATTACCTGAGAACTTTCACAAGTCCGGCGTTTTGGAAACTATCCAAGTCATAACAACAAATGTTTGTTAAATGGGACAATGAGCTGTTTGACACCTCACTTTGAGTAGAGTTTTTAGGGACAAATGCGGCAAATGTGCACCTAAATCTGCTCATTTTTGGTGTGTGGCGCAGCACAAGTGTTGTTAGAACTGTAGAGCTTTTTATTATTTATTTTATTTTATTTATTTTATGCTGAATATGTGTATTTAATTGAACTGAATAAAATGTTTATGCTGAATATTTGTCTATGTTTTATATGCAGGTGCCCACGGAGTGAGAGAGGAGCCCCAGTTTGTGACGGCCCGTGCAGGAGAGACTGTTGTTTTGGGATGTGACGTGAGCCACCCCCTAAACGGCCAGCAGACTCCCTATGTGGTGGAGTGGTTCAAATTCGGTGTGCCTATCCCCTTCTTCATCAACTTCCGTTTCTATCCTCCTCATGTGGACCCTGAGTATGCCGGTAAGCACCGGCATCTTTGTAATGTCCGGAATTTCATCTCAATTAATAATTATGGACAGAACACAATTAATTTATTGTGCATTGTGTACTGAGTGCATACTGAGCTTCCAATAATAAATTATAGTCTGATCCAATGTTGTTATTGTTAACTAAAATGATTAAAAATAATTTTGTTTTATTTTAGCTTTTCAAATAAAGCTGAAAAAAAGGACTGGGCAATGATTAATTGAGATTAAACATAAAAAAAAAAGTAATTATAAATACAGACAAATACATCAATATTTTTAAGACAAATATGTTTATATATTGAATATATTTATGCAGAATAAAAATTATATGAATGTAAATACATAAACATATTTTCAAAATATATACTGTCTATCTTGTGTACATAATAAATATACACGGTGCACACATATATATCACATAAATATAACTTAAATATAAATATAAATAAAACTTTTATTTTGCATGCAATCAATCACGATAAATCTTTGCCCAGCGCTAATATAAATGTAAATGATAATTTAATCACCTCCTAATACTTTCAATAATAAAAAAAGAAAAAAAAAAGAAACTTGATATGAAGAGAGAGCGAAAAGATAAAGAGAAAAATTACCAAAGCTACAAATAGATGTAAAACAAAACAAAACAAAACCCTTTTTTGCCCTCAAAACTCTGAGTTTACGTCTTGTGTTTCTATTTTGAGTTGCAATAAACTTTTACATTTTTTATGCTATAGCAAAAACAAGCTATACATACAAGAAAAAATCTAATTAATACAAATTGTTGAATAAAACCTTAACTAAAATTGTTATACTGCACCATTTTCCAATTTCCATTGTTTTACCAATCCAAACGGTGTTTCCAGCATCTCAACTTGAGTAAACAGTTAAATCGAGAAATCAAGATGTCTTTCAGTTTGTTTCTACTTTGAAATTTGATTTTGAGTTATAGATTTTCTGAATTTTGGGTCCCTTATGAAGGCAATAATTCGAACTTAAAAGTACATCACAGTGTACCAGCATCAAAACTGCGAAAAACCAGAACAAACCGGCATAAATCAGTATGGAAATTCACAGTGGGCTGTGCAGCAGGAATAGCACGTGAATTTGGACTGAGCCCAGGGCTTTAGGTTGGGTTTGATTAAATTTACCTGCTCGTGACAGATTTAGAGAAAGCTGTTAACTGTAAACAAACCATTAAAAGTTCCAGTCACACCATCAGTCTTCCTTTTGAATTCAGAAGTGTTGCACTTGATCTAATGTGCTCGTTTTGTGTGAGGCTGAGCGAAAGCATGTTTTTTTTTCTATGTTTACTACTTAACACGAAAGCGAGCACTTTGTCTGACCCAGAGAAAAAGAGAGTGTGAGCAGCCCTTGACATGGATTGTGAAAAGCTTTAGTAATGGCTGCCTGCTAGCATGGCACTCATTCTCTTTCAAGGTGCATTACGGAACCTTAATTACCGTAGATCTGCTGCTGGCCGTCTGGGTGAAAAATCACCTATTGTCAGCACTTCTCAAAGCACACACTCTCCACGACACAGGACGCAGAGCTGCGTGAGACACATCCATCTCTGTGATTGAGATTATTTGATCACTTAACTGCTATGTCACACCTTATTAAATTGGAAACTTCTGTTGCTTTCAACGTGGAGGGAGCCCTGTTCCAGAACCTGTTTAACTGCAGCGCTGTCTGTGGTCTACATAGGCAGCTATATTCTAAGGGATACATTCTGACTGCACTGGAATCGCATTAGTTTATAATAGTAAATTATATAAAAAATTAAATAAAAAAAATTTAAAATTAAAAATAGTTATATATTAATAGTTACTATATTAATTGTAATATATATATATATATATATTAAAATGTATTTATTTATAATAAAAATTATATACATATAAATATAGACATGTAAATATATGAAATATTTTTAAAAAATATATACTGTATGTGTTTATTTAAATAACTAATAAATATACACAGCACCTACATAATAAATATACACAGCACACACATACTGTATTCTGGAAACAAAAACTTTTATTTTAAATACTATTTATTAAAAGGGTTATATGATGGTTCTAAAAAGAACATTATTTGGTGTATTTGGTGTAATGCAATGTGTTTTGTGCAGTTTAAGGTGCAAAAAACACATTATTTTCCACATACTGTATTTTTTTGTTTCTCCTCTTAGCCCCGCCTCCTGAAACATGTTGATTTGTATAAAGCTCATTATTCTAAAACAGCGAGCTATGCTTTGATTGAACAGAAATCCAGTGCAATGTGAAATGTTATGCTATTCATGTGATGGCCCATCATGGCGATATAACACCAAAACAATAAAACACATTACAAAAGAGGCATTTATTGCATCCAGTGGGGACAAAATTAGTGATTATCATGACTTTGTACTGTCTTTTATGCGTTGCGTTGCATCACACCTCGTAAACATAACACCATGTCTGCATTTGTGATCGGAGTAACGACAAACAACAAGCACTACCCTTCACTGCTCAAAACTCACGTTTGAATAGCAGGTTCTTTTAATAAGAAAATGTTACTTACAAGCACTAGATTGTCCTTTAAGACGTAGAGTTTTTACACTTTATAGTCTCTGTGCACAGCCAGCATAGGCTGCTCTCCAGGTTTTAGGAATCCTCTGAAAATGCGCTGAACACACTCTAATATTTGTTTTGAACTGTTCTGGAACAGTGTTTCTAATTATGTTCTCTTTTGGAAGCAAGTAGTTTCACTTTCACAGTGACAAACAGTGCATCCAGCAATCGGCAGCAACACTACAGCGAGAATAATAGTTCCGCCTTTTCTTTACATAAATATTTTGGCGATGTTATGAGAACACGCCCCCACTCTGTGATGTAGCAAAGTGGGGACGTGTTTAAACGAGACGTTTTAGGGGTGTGTGGACAAGTCATAACTTTTATAAAAAATATCTCTTTGGTTTTGAGAAATTTTACAGATCTCTCTTTATGCACCAGGAGCGTCTAACACTAAAGAGAAAGGAAAATTAGAAAATCACATCAAATGACCCCTTTTATCATGATTAATGTTTGAAAGCACTAATGTATATAGCTTTCATATCAAGAGTGCAATTAGGATGCCTTTAAATATTTTCTAGTTAGGTAGCTCCCTAGGTTTTGCAACAGAGCTATACTGATGGCTTATCAGATGTGGAGTTTTAATTCAACCGTTCCCTCTCTGAATGAGAGGTTGAAGCTCAAGAAGGCCAGCAAAGAACTGACTTGTGCTTTACATATTTATAATGCAATTTCTCATAAATCTTCTTCAACCTAAAAAGAAATAATTGATTTTAGTAAGGGAGAGGAAGGGGGAAGTGAATTAACTATCATTCTACTATTTGGTTGTGGCCTCATTACATTTTAAATTAGATATGAGATCTAATGTTCAGTTCTAGGCTTCCATCGGTGTGACTGTAAATCATCGTCTCCTGTGGGTACTATAGGGTCGCAATGGCAGCTCATTTCGTATTGTTCCTTTATGCCACAAGGCTTTCGTCTCACAGTTTGGCTGGACCCGCACACAATTACCATTGAACTCCAAAAGGCTATTACTGTAACTCACAATGCAATTTTCTGCTGCAGAAATTCCCAAACTCTCTCCCTGTTGGCTACTGCCAGAGCTCCGGGTCTGATTCCTCCACCAATTTAGCGTATTAGAGTCTTCATTGTCTTGCAGACGGACAATCTATGCGGCAATCATTGTAGCAGTTTAGATGTGATTTACACAGGCTCTCCTAAAGTGATTCTTAGCTAGAGGCAGATTGTGTTCATTCAGGACGGGCCTGTTTACGGGCCCCTAAACCGCTGTGCACAAATACATCCCCAGCCATTGCTGGCAAGTGGCCTGCAGGAGGATTTTGGTAATTAAGCGCCTAACGAGTTTGCTTAATGAACGGCCCTGTGCGCTCAGAATGTAAAGTGCTGTGAATAAAATGTGATCTTTTGAGGTGAGCCCTCATAAACCTCTGCTGATATGAAGCTCGTATATATATTCACCACTATTTAAAAAATGTATTTACTTGATAAAATGCAGTAAAAATAGTAATATAGTGAAATGATTCCTTTTTTAAATAATTGTTTTCAAAACATTTTCCTGTGATGGCAAAGCTGAATTTTCAGCATCATCTGCATTCTTTCGGTGTCACATGATCCTTTGGAAATCATTCTAATATGCTGATTTACTGATAAAGAAACTTTTCTTATTATTATCAATGCTGATAACGTTATAATTATTAATGTTGCTTAATATTATTGTGGAAACCGTGAATGATAAACAGAAAGTTAAAAAAAGAACAGCATTTATTTGGAATAAATATATTTTGTGACATTATACATATCTTTACTGTCACTTTTGATCACTTTATAGGGTCATGAACAGAGAAACCAAAATGTAAAAATTTTCTGAATTCAGAACTCAAAAATATTTTCTTTAGTCTAAAGACAGCTTATATTAAAGGCATTATATTTGGCATTCTGCCAAAACGCCAGCTTGTGGAATGAATACTCTATGATGTAATAGTGTGGATAAGCACCGCCTCCGTAGAAGATGATAACGTCTGCTTCGACATCGCTGGCTGTTTAGCCTTGCCCAGCGATGCACGGATGTTGTGCTTACGAGAACGGTGAACATGTTTCTGTGATACACATTTGTTTCTGTGAATTTTGGGAACTTTCAATAGACTTCTATTACTTTTATACTGACTAGCCACTATTTTTAATCTACCCTTTACAAATTTCCTGTTTGATTAATACACTTTAAGCAAAACATAATTTACTTTTTTTATATTTTTCCCCCTTATGGGGACCACATGCCTTCCTTGCCAAAATCCTTTTTGTAAAATTACAAAAAGATATTTTAGTAGACTGCACTGGACTGCTTTGATGTAAATAGACCCTGTTTTTTATGTGTGTTTAAGTGTTGGGTACAGTAGTCATTATGTTACATTTTGCATGTATTATCGTTATACATAATAATTTAACATTTTATATTGTAATTTATATAAATATATATATATATAGTGTGACGGGGGTCCCAGAGGATCATCAGTGTCGCCCTGGAAACAGACCAGAAACACCTGTCACACCTCATTACGGGCTGACCTGCCATGGCTGAAACTCGTTAGGCGCCGACCACATAAGCCGCAGCCACCTCGAGACGTATGAGAAACCTCTCCACGAGAAGCACGCATATGTTAACTCTCTCTCAAGCCCACAGAAAGCAGTGTCTAAGTCGGTCAGCCTTACCCAACGGAGCACTTACCTTCCACTTCTCTGCAAGACCCGCCAAGCACCCAGGGCACCGGACACCTCCACCTGAATTTACTGTTTGTTCACTTCTCACCTGTAAATAAAATCCACCCTCCAGGGCTTCACTACATACTGCCTTGTCGAGTGATTCTTCCGCCAGCGACATCTGGTGGAGAATGCGGGCATGGCAGGAAAGAATCACTGACTTGTGTTTGCCCATATAATCACCGACTTTTTCATTTTTTTCAGTATGGATTCTGCCCGCGCTCCTCCCTCTGCCATGGAGGAATTTCTGCAGGGTCTCTCCGAGGTTAGCATCCGCCAACAGCAGATTGTTGAGCATCTTGCCACACGCCAGGGTGAAACAGAGCAGCAGTTGGCAGCGCTCCGGGCGGAAACCACTGCCGCACATACCGTTCCGCTCCCGGATCCCCGAGCACAAGCAGCCCGATCACTGCCAAAGTTAACCCCATACGATGACATGGAGGGTGCGCCGGAGGGCACCTCGCGACCAGTGAACAGGCCGGTGGCTCCCTCTCACCGAGATGAGCCCATGCCCACCGAGGAACCAGCGGCACCACCCCGGGATTGGATGGCAGGCTGTGCTCTCCATCGTGAACTCCCGTACGGAGCCCCTGAAGTTTAAGTCAGAGTGAACGGAAAGCCGCACATCGCCCTCCTCGACTCGGGAAGTTCCATCAGCTTGATCCGTCCGAATGTAATTCCTCCTCGACCTGACTCCAAGGCAACCATCCCCATAACATGTGTCCACGTGTGCCCGTGCTTCGAGTGACGATCACTGCAGACCCCGGAAGCTGGCCCGTCGAGGTGGGCTTAGTGAAAGAGCTGCCAGTGCCAGTGTTGTTGGGACGTGATTGGCCCGGTTTTGATCGACTGCTCGCCGCCGCTGCACAGCCTGCCAGCCCTAGAGGGAGCCACCGGACCCGGAGGCCAGCCCGAGGACCCCGACGCCGCCCAGCGCTACTGCCCTCCGATAGCGGGAGAGATGGTGAGTCGCCCTCAAACCAGTAAATTCTAACCTGTACTATGATGTTTTCGGACAGGCAACTGAGCAGCGCTCTTTTTCCAAGGAACAACATGACGATGAGCGGCTAAAACACTGTTGGTCACAAGTGAGAGTGATCGAAGGAAAAGATGTGCAGCCTCGACCCCATTCTCTCCCGTACTTCATGGTCCAGAATGGCCTGCTTTACTGTGTCGCTCAGCGAAGGGGGAGGAGAAAAAGCTGCTAGTGGTTCCCAGGACAAAGACGGTCCTAGAGCTGGCTCACAGCCACCCCACCCCCCTCTACCACTACCCATCATTGAGGTGCCCTTTGAGCGCATCGGGATGGACCTGGTGGGACCGCTGCCAAAGTCAGCCCGGGGACACGAGCACATATTAGTCATCGTGGACTACACCACCCGGTATCCTGAAGCTATTCCCCTACGGAAGGCCACTGCCAAAGCCATGGCCCAGGAACTCTTCCTCTTGGCCAGCCGGGTGGGTATACCAAAAGAGATACTGACTGATCAGGGAACACCGTTCATGTCCCGGCTAACGACTGACCTCTACAGGCTGCTGGGGGTGAAGCAGTTGAGGACCACAGTATACCATCCCCAAAAAGACGGTTTACTAGAACGCTTTAACCAAACACTGAAGCAAATGCTCTGGCGAGTGGCCATAGAAGACAGACGAGACTGGGACAAAATGATTCCTTATGTCCTCTTTGGTATCCAGGAATCCCAGCCCGGAGACAGGGTAATGGTCCTGGTTCCGACCGCCGCCTGCAAATTCCTAGCCCTTATACCGTACTAGAGAAACTGGGTCCAGTGACTTATCAAGTTCAACAGCTGGGCCGCAGCAACCCTACTCAACTATATCACATTAACGTCCTTAAGAAGTGGGTCGGGAACCGGGACCAAGCAGCGGCCCTCGCTGTCTCCGAACCCTGTTGACGTCAACTCCCATCTGTCGGCCGGCCAGAAGACGGAGTTCCAAACTCATGTCATCGAGCACGACATCAGGACAGCACCCAGAGTCATTGTCCGGCAGCAGCCCTACGGGGTCCCCGAGGCCCGTTGACAGGCAATAGAGGAGGAAATTAAACACATGCTGAAGTTAGGGGTAATTGAGCCATCATGGTCCAGCCTGATCGTGATGGTCCCGAAACTTGACGGCACCCTCCGCTTCTGCAATGACTTCCGGCGGCTAAACGAGGTGTCTAAATTTGACCCCACGCCTCGGGTGGACAAGCTGTTAGACAGATTGGGAAGGGCCCGGTACATTTCAACGCTGGATTTAATGAAGGGTTACTGGCAAGTACCACTCTCACAGTCTGCAAGGTTAAAAACGGCTTTCTCTAACCCTAGTGGCCACTGGCAGTACTGGACCCTTCCCTTCGGCCTGCATGGGGCCCCCGCAACTTTCCAGCGGATGATGGATATTCTTCTCCGGCCCCATCAAGCATATGCGGCGGCTTAACTGGATGGCGTAGTAATCCACTCCCAGGCATGGGCGGATCACCTGGATCGTCTAGGGAGGGTGCTGTCTGAGCTCCGATGGGCTGGACTGACTGCCAACCCCTGGAAATGCCCTCTTGCCCAGTTCGAGGCCCAGTACCTGGGTTATAAGGTCGGCCGAGGCCCTATCTGGCCCCAGGACAGAAAGGTGGAAGCCTTACGGGAAGCCATCACCCCATCTACAAAAACCCAGGTAAAGGCCTTTTTGTGGTTGGCGGGGTACTATAGCTGCTTTATCTCTAACTTCTCCTCCTTAGCCGCCCCTCTGACAGACCTGACCAGGAAGGGGCAGCCAGAGAAGATTCTATGGACTCAAGCTGCCGAAGATGCTTTTCAGGG
This sequence comes from Enteromius paludinosus, assembly GCA_032361165.1. NCBI lineage: Eukaryota > Metazoa > Chordata > Actinopteri > Cypriniformes > Cyprinidae > Enteromius > Enteromius paludinosus. Next base: position 4,120,546 of record JAUMHQ010000075.1, on the reverse strand, counting down.
GTTGAAGAAGGCTCTCACCTCCGAGCCCGTCCTCTGCGCCCCCAACTTCAGGCGGATGCCTCCGACACAGGACTGGGAGCCGTCCTGTCTCAAGTACAAGAAGGTGAGGAGCATCCTGTCCTTTACATTAGCAGGAAGCTGACCCCAACCTAGAGAAACTACGTGGCCGTCGAGAAGGAAGCCCTAGCCGTCAAGTGGGCAGTCCTGGAGCTGCGCTATTACCTCCTCGGCCGTAAGTTCACCTTGGTCACCGACCACGCTCCTCTCCAGTGGATGTCCCGGGCCAAAGATACGAACCCCAGAGTGACAAGGGGGTCCCGAAGCATCATCAGCGTTGCCCTGGAAACAGACCAGAAACACCTGTCACACCTCATCACGGGCTGACCGGGCATGGCTGAAACTCGTTACGCGCCTGCTACATAAGCCGCGGCCGCCTCAACACATATGAGAAACCTCTCCACGAGAAGCACGCATATGCTAACTCTCTCTCTCAAACCCACAGAAAGCAGCATCTAAGCCGGTCAGCCTTACCCCACGGAGAACTTACCTTCCACTTCTCTTCAAAACCTGCCAAACACCCAGAGCACCGGACACCTCCACCTGAATTTACTGTTTGTTCACTTCTCACCTGTAAATAAACTCCACCCTCTGGGGCTTCACTGCATACTGCCTTGTTGAGTGATTCTTCCGCCTGTGACAATATATATATATATATATATATAGAGAGAGAGATAATATAAAATATCAATAAATTGTATTTTAAAACATTATAAAAACATTTTTATTTATCTAAGAAATATGTCAAATAAATGAAATGCATATGAATATGTATGAATACATATTTATAATTTTAAAACAAAAACAGCAAAGTAGTCATTAAATTTGGCATATTTAATGTAAATAGACATTTTAAACCTTTTATTGAGACATGTTTAACTGATACATCTTTATATTTTATCACAATTTTTCTTTTGTTCTGATTTACTTTGTTTTCATGATGAAGATATCCTTGTTTCTATTTAGCAAGATACTGTATGAATTGCAAGAAATACTGTTTTGGTTTAGTGTTAGTAAACAGGTATATATATATATATATATATATATATTAGTGGTGGGCAGCGCATTAACGCGAGACTCTTATCGCACGATAAGAAAAATATCGCTGTTAATCTATTGACAAAGTTGGGTTGGAGTCTATACTACAAGCTATGGTGACTTTCACCTTTAGCGCGGATGTATAG
>JAUMHQ010000075.1:4088890-4109775 GCA_032361165.1 Enteromius paludinosus | reverse complement strand
ACCCCCAGTGAACAACGCCCCTTTTCAGAAAGTTTTTCAAACCAGAGGTGTGAAAAAGCACCTCTGAAACAGGGGGTTGTTGTGATCCTTTAACATTTTGATTTGAGCAAAAACGGCGCATCAATGTGGTGTGGCTGTCACAGAACAGCATACTGTACTTAGTTTGCGTCCATCAGATACTCTCCAAAATGTGGAGTGGAGTATCCCTTTAATTAATGTGAATAAATGTTAAAAGTGTTACTGTTATATTATATGAAAATTTCATACATGTAACCCCTAGCACCCTGTTCTGTAGATGTAGTTGGGCATCTGCCATTAAAAAAAAAAACTTTAGCATAGTTGACAGCTAATGAAAATCCGAAATGATTTTTACAACAGGAAGAAAGTGTAATGAGAAAATGTGTATTGTCTTTTCATCAGGCACGGGGGCGTACTGAATTGAAAAGATGGCTTGTTTCGCTCATTTTACCAGCCAGAACAGTTTGTCATGATGACCCACTATATCATCACTGCTGAAAAGAGGTCAGGGGTGACAAGGGGACCTTAATGAATTAACTGAGGGGAAATATAGCTTGGCAGTTTAAAGAGAGAAGAGATTAGCTGTGGAAAAGCACATTATATTGTGTCATATGCCAAGCAGTGGCTGACTGTCTCATTAGCAGCCGGTCCTCTGTGCCGATGGGGTTGTGCTACATCAGTCAGCGACACCCCAGGGCTGCTGCAGGTGAGACAACTTCACAGGAAGGGCTTTAAATAACACTTACATCACTTACACAGGCTCCCGAACACTGCGATTTTGGGAGATGTGTTGATTTAGATTTTAAATATCTATAACTAACTGCTATGAATCATATTATGGTGAATAAACAAAGAAATGTATAAAGTACTTGGAAAGCATAGCAAGACTGGCCTGATTATGTCATGTGTTGTATCTGCTTTAGTATAACTAACATTATAACCCATGTTCTTTATTCTTGTTATCCTATATCCTGCCCTCAGACCCTGCCCGTGTTGTGAACATGCCACCTGTCATCTACGTCCCAAGAAAGTTGCCAGGAATTATTCGCTGTCCAGTGGATGCCAACCCCCCAGTTACGTCAGTCCGTTGGGAGAAAGATGGCTACCCCCTCAGAATCGAGAAGGTCTGTAATGCATGGACGTCTGATGTCTAAAATGTCTCTTGACTCTTTGACAACACTCTGGTTCTGATTTTGCTTCTCTGTTCCTCTCACAGTATCCTGGATGGAGCCAGATGGCAGACGGAAGCATTCGGGTGGCAGAGGTCACTGAAGACTCCCTTGGCACCTACACCTGTGTGCCTTACAATGTCCTAGGTACCATGGGACAGTCCCCTCCAGCCACTCTGGTGCTAAAGGTGAGTCAGTGTATCTTAATTAAAAAGAATCACTTTTTCCTTGAATTTTGGTTTGTGAGGTAAACATCATTATGTGACCCCAGGACCCCCCTTACTTCAACGTGAGGCCCGGGGGGGAGTACCGTCAGGAGGCGGGGAGAGAGCTGGTCATTCCCTGCGCTGCTTCTGGAGACCCTGAGATTCCAACCATTGTATGGAGAAAGGTACCATGATTTCAATATAAGCCAGGAAGAGAGTGGTTTTTCTTTACTAATGTAAGTACATTTTTTCGTTTTTTACACCCCCCAGCCATTTGAGGCATGTTTTATTACTTTATTTGACTACTTTTGGACTGTTGAACAAAAACACCCACCTACTCCTATTCAAGTGCTAGGATAATTTTTAAAATAACTCTGATCAGACTCATCTGACAGAAGAAAGTCATATAGAACTTGGATGCTTTGAGGTTGATTTTCAAAGGTCACTTTTCATTTTGGCGAACTAAACCTTTAATTATGAATTATTTATTATTGTGTCCTTTCTGAAGGTTGGGAAACCCAGCAGAAGCAAACATAACCTCTTACCAAGTGGTAGCTTGCAATTTGTGTCTCTGAGCAAAGAGGATCATGGGGAGTGGGAATGTGTTGCCACCAACGTAGTAACAAGCATCACTGCCAGCACACGCCTTTTTGTAATAGGTAAATGACCTTTATCTTAATTTCTGTCTCTTATCTATCTATCTATCTATCTATAGCCTTGTTTCCATTCAGTTTTTACGCTGTTTTGTTATCGACAAAGCCTGTTTCCATTCAACTGGCCTTTTACCGATAAAATGGTGTTAAAAAAAACAAATTGTCGCATAAGTTTTGTTGTATCGCAAAAAAAACAAAACATAATTTTTCATACATAATTTCACCTATTGCGCAAATCATATGCAAATAGTCTGTTCTTAATCTATTTGATAAAAAAACGTAGACTATTATTATAATTATTCAATTATATAGGCCTACATAAAAATAACAAGTTTAATGAGTTTTCATGTTTTCGTACTTTATATACTATAGCTTCAAGCAATATGCTATTATTTAGTAGATGCACTTGTATTATTGTTTTTTTTTGTGTGTTTGTGTGACTTTTTTTTCTGATTAACTTTTATTAGACTGTATTGGAAATAGGAATGTTAATTTCGGTTATTTTATCTGTCCTAACAGACAACCGACGGTCATTAAGCCATTAGCTATTAACCGTCAAGTTTATGCTAAATTTTATGATGCGCTCTTGAAAGCGGCATCCAATTATTTACAAAAGCACAACTTTTTTTTATTGTGAGTGTACACAAATAAAATAAATATTTAGAATCTTGAACGAGTATAGTAAGCCGTTTCCACTTTTAAAAATCAAGTGAAACTGCCGGCGCCGCGTGCAGTTACGCATTAAACTACTAACTCTACACCTATAAAATACTGAACAAAATTAGGCCTAATACATGTAACTTTCAAAGTATTAAAAGAAACATCAAATTAAGATTTTATGTTTGAGAGGTAACTCATCTTTTTACCATATTTAAAATTTTAGATGCAATAATATTATGATTTAATGCGTTTTTGAACTAGGCTGCTGTGCTTGGACATGAGCAACACCACGAACACGGCTATGGAAGCATATGTGTAGCAAAATTCACTTTGTAATGCAATATTTAAAATGGCAATGTATTTCTTATTTAAATGTACATTTCCATTACCCCACATGTGCAAAATTTGTTACAGAAGAAAGATGTAAATGAAATAATATTATTTACATTTGCCATTTACAACAGTAATCTTAATATGTAAATTGCATACTAATTTTAATGCTGTGTAAGTTGCAAAATGAAAATATAAAACCTAAATTGATCTGATATGGGTAACATGTCCAAGCACAAATAGTAGCAAAAGTAGCATTTATTTGTCCGAAATGCATTTAAACTAACAGTTAGGACACTAATGATTGCATTTTCATCAAGACGCCGTGGGATATTTTTTAGCAAAATTCAATCTGTCTTTGAAAATGCATTCTGAGCTGACCACGCCCATCCTCCGTCAATCATTGCTTCAAGGCGGGGATTGGCAGAAGCGTGTTACATTTAGATCGCTCGAAACATAGTGGCTGGAGATATGAAGTGGAGCATGAAGAGAGAAATAGTGGTGTTTGAGAAGATTTAAACGCATATGTAGGTGACAGAACTAGATCAATATTGGAGCGTTTTGCAGAATTATTTAGATTAAATAATAATGAGAAGAAATATTTATTTGCAACAACTGTTGGAGGCTGAAAGTTAGTGTACTAACTGTTACTTTAAATGCATTTCGGACAAATCACATTTAAATGATAATTTTGTTACTATTTGTGCTGGGACATGTTACACATATCAGATCAATTTGGGTTATACATTTTCATTTTCATTTTGCAACTTATGCAGCATTACAGTTAGTATGCAATTTACATATTAAGATTACTGTTGTAAATGGCAAATGTAAATAATATTATTTAATTTTCATTTTCCTTCTGCGCCAAACTTTGCACATGTGGGGTAATGAAAACGTAAATTTAAATAAGAAATACATTGTCACTTTGAATATTGCATTTTAATAATTTTGCTACACATATGCTTACATACACGGACGCTGCCAATAGGCTAATTCCGTCATGTGACACTACATTTATTTGCCGTAAAGCCCATTTTTTCGACAACATTTGCCACATTTGAAGTATCGATATAGATTTTTTTGTGCTACAGTTAAACGGAAAAATACTGTGTTGACATTTACAAAATTGTATCGATAATAAGCATTTCCATCAGCTATATTGGTAAAAAAAAATAAAATTGAACCGCTATATATTTTTCCCTAAAAACTCCTTGGATGGGAACCTGGCTTATGAATGCTGTAGAGTGTGAAAAGTACCTTTTTAATTACAATGTTTTTATTCATTTATTTACATTTTTGTACTGTAAATAATTTTTTGGCCCAGTTCAGCACACCATGTTCAATTTTGAAAGGTTCTTAAGGACACAAAATACGTCAGATATGTGATTTCTCAACATGTGCCAGATAGGAAGTGTTAGTGTAGGACATTATGATTCCCAGCCAAGCGGCACAAGTGAGTCATTGAAGTAGGGGGGCTGTGTAGCTTATGAGAGGTCTAAAGCAGCTGTCACATCTGAGAGTTTGCCCTCGGATGACAAGTGATGTGTCAGCGGGCACACAACCCCACACACACACACGTAATTTGTTTGGTGATGGACTGGTGTCATGACAGTCTAAAGCTTATGCTTAATGAGGGAGCAATTAACAGATCCTCCGCAGCTGCTAGGTGCCGATAAGAGATGTGATGGAACTCCTGAATCCATCCTCCACTTCAGCATTTCCATCGTCCTGCGCTCTCCTGCTATTATCAGACTGGGTCAGTCTGTGCACAGAGTTAGTTTATTGTCTAGTCAGAAAACATAAGCGAGAGGAGGCTCAGGTCAGACAAATATATCTCCTGTTCTTCAGTTTGTCATAAATCTCTCTAGCTGTGTCTGAGAAGTCTAAACCCATCTTGGAAAGGAGTAGTTTTGGGATGAACATTCTGGCCTAGGCCTTAAAGATTTTTGGTTAATCACTAAGAATGAATTGCGGCCACTAATAGACAATGTTCCCGAATGTCTCCCCTAACAATGACCCTGCCGCTTGTAAATGTTTAATTACTTTGTTCCTTCACATTAGATTCAGCATGGCATGACTCTGTTTTGCTAGGTCTCATTTTGGTAGATATGTAACTGATTTACTGGTTAACATACACTAATAAAAAGGTTAATTTAATCTTTTTATTAATCAAAAAGCTTTGCTTTTCACGGGTTTCACAAAAATATTAATCAGCAAAACCATAAATACTTAACAATATTACAGATTTTGCTGTTTTGACTAAATAAATGTGGCATTGGCGAGCATAAAATGCTTACTTAAACAACTACTAAAACATGTAAATCCTACCAACCCTAGACTTTTGAACTGTGATGTATAATTGTGTTTTTAATTGTAATTGAGAGTTCCTATATAAGTTGCATAAGTAAAAATGGTATACAAACGCATAAAGCGAAAAGGTTCCACCCTGTGCAAACCTTAATAAGGTGCTTACTTATTGGCCCAGGTCTAACAAGCCCATCCCCAAGTCACTATGATATTCTGGCTAGAAATGTCTCGGCTCCACAAGCCACATGATCTGATGTGTCATTTATCCAATGTATCATTTAGGAGGAGTTATGTGCCAAAGTGAATTGCTAAGGGTTAGTGGTTAATTGAAATCCACTATATTTAGTATGAGCTATAGTACTAGCATTTGCAGACACTACTAATTAAAAATAACCATTTCAGGCACTAGTCCACATGCGCCAACTAATGTCCACGTGTCAGCATCCACAAGCTCCGCTAATGTTTCCTGGGAACCTGGATATGACGGAGGCTTTGAACAGACGTTCTCGGTCTGGTACGGCCCGGTGTAAGTCCTGCCAGAACCCCCACTAATTATAGTTCCTTCCTCACTTTTTTCCTAAATGTACTTGAGACTTTGGTGTAGTCTTTAAAAAAACTATGTATTATATGCATATGTAAATGCAATGAATGAATCAATGTAATGTTTAATGTCAATGTATTTGCATTTCACTGTTTTTCAAGACATATATATTATGCAATGTTCTTTTGCTTTGTACTCATTGAACTCTTTGGTATAATCCAATAGAAAGGTGAAGAATGATTTAGGGCCACATGACTGGCTGTCCATACCTGTGCCCGGCTCTCAGACGTGGTTGGTGGTCCAGGGGATGGAGCCAAAGACTGCCTATCAATTTAGTGTGCTGGCCCAGAACAAGCTGGGCACTGGCCCCTTCAGTGAGGTAGTCACTGTGACTACAGGAGGTGGGTGACACTTCTACACAAACTAGGTCTTGTAATGGACCTGTGAATGATTGTCAAAACGAGATGCGTGTGCAACCTCCCTTTATTTTTCCTAGGGTATCCCATAAGTACCCCTGAACCACTGGTGCTTCTAACTCCACCACGGTGCCTCACAGCCAACCGGACACAGCAGGGTGTATTGTTGACATGGCTTCCTCCAGCTAATCACTCTTCACCAATTGACCGTTACATCATCGAGTTCCGCCTGGGAGAAAGGTGGGAGGTTCTGGATGACTTGATTCCTGCCACTGAGACTGAGATCATAGCAAGAGATCTTATTCAGGTAATACTTACTCCTTTAATATCTCTTTCAAGGTACTTTTTAAGTTCCATAAAAAATAGAGTTAGGCTAATTTACAAAAAATCTATTTGTTTACATGCATTTGTTTCAGAAAATGGCAGTTCTGTGACTATTTAGAGAAACACAGTGAGGGAATGCATTTCCTCTGAAAAGCTCAGAAGATGTCATTTTAATTCAGTCTGACATAAAGCGGAGTCTACTACAAATGTTCTTGTTACAAATCTGTTGGTAGATCTGACACTTCAACCTGTTGGCCTCACAGGAGTTGTGACCCACTGACCTGTTTCTCTGTCTCCCAGGACTCTTGGTATGAATTCCGAGCGCTAGCTGTAATGGATGACCTTGTCAGTGAGAGCAGTAATGTGGTGGGAGTGTCAAGTACAGGTGAGAATAAGGGGCGTAACTAAAATGCACCAATTCATTGCTTTAGCCACCTAGAGCTTCACTGCCCTCTGCTGCTCATTGTAGTTAGTGCCCTACATGTTTTGTTTTTTTTGCTGTTGTACTGTAGATGTGATACTAGGGTGTCATGCACCTATTTTTTTGGAGGGGGAATTAATGGCAAGCCTGGCTTATTTAATTAGCTTTTGGAAGTTACATTCAAAATGTACTTAGCTCAAAAATCTGAAAGCCGCATGCCCTCTCCATCTAAATAGTAAAGGTGCTTCTGATCTGATATGCTGCAGTTGTGTTAACACTATGCTATAGTCTGCTTTGTAATGCACACTAACTAAATCACTGTCAGCAATCATGTTAACCTGCTTTGTGAATACATGCTTGCTGCGTTCTCCCATTCTAATTTCATGTTCTGGAGTGTGTCTCCTCTCTCAGACCCCTTCCCTCCCACAGAGATCACAGACGAGGGGCTGGCCAAGCCAGTGGTGGCCGGCATCGTGGCCACCATCTGTTTCTTGGCAGCTGCTATTCTCTTCAGCACGCTTGCTGCATGTTTTGTCAACAAGCAGCATCGTCGTAAGCTTAAACGCAAACGAGGTAAGTCCTTCTTAACTTCAAGACACAGTTAGCGATCTTGGTAATGGGTAATTTTTGCATCTCTTTAGTTGTATGGCATTTTACCAACTTCAGCATTGCAGTGGTTAAGATAAAGATCTGATTTTTTATGTGATTTGTCCTTAGACCCTCCACTATCGATTACGCACACAAGGAAAAGCATCGAATCTCCGTAAGTACCAGTGCATGGTAACATCCATCATACTTTGCACTTCTGCAAATCTTTTAACTACCAGGCACATGGCTTGTGAGAGAGAGAAAGAGAGAGAGAGCATGTACAGTTTCGAAAGTCAAACAGCTGACCCTAGCAGCTGCTGTGTTACCGTGAGGGATGCATGAAAGGAGGATTTGAGTGGTCACTAAAGTGGCTGCTATAAATGCATCTGTGCTTACCTCTGCTTTTTAGCAGTGAGATGCATTGATTTGCCATTATAAACAATCTTCTCAAGCTCTTTCTTTTCTTTTTTTTTGCTGTCCAGTCAGGTTGTGATAGAAACTTCAACAGTATTAGAATATATTATACACATGAAGCTTATCCCCCAGCTCCTCTGAATTGAACAGTGCAGGCATGGCAGCATGTCACTCTCCCATTTATAACCAGAGCTAAAGGAAGGAGAACATTAAGGGTAGCACCTCCAACCCAGTTCGAACTGGGACTCACGCTCTTATCCGATTCCATTGTGGTCTTCATAGAGCTGCAGTCTCATGCTCCCATCCCACCCATTTCCACATAGCAGTGTGGAACCATAGTCTGGTTGACGGCCGACTCTGCCCCGTCTCTATTGTGTTTTTGTCATCGCAGGCCTCCTCTTACCCCCTTGCCTGGCATTGAGCCCTACTGGGAAGAGCCAGACAGGAGCAGCTACAGGCCCCCATCCACCAGCCCTCAGTGAGTGCTTGCACCTGTATCTCTCTCTGCAGCAGGCGCTAGTATGCGCCTGTCTGCCGTAGCTGCATGATGTCAATAAGGGGTGCAGAGCTAAACTGCTGCTTTGGGGGAATAGACAACTTCAGCCCTCAGCTGCTCCAAATTCTTACACTTGTTTGACCACTTATAGCCAGCAAGATAAAAAATATAGTTTAGCTGATGTTATGTTAGCTCACTGGTGCCTGTACTGACTTATCTGTTTCTATGTCCTGTCCCCATTCTGTTGTTCTTCGTTATCTCTCACCCTGACATCATCTTTCACTTTTGTTTAAGATGACCTTTAAATGAAGATCAGTGTTTAATGTAATTACTGTTATGAAAATATGGAGTAAGGCTAATTACCCTGAATTTTGTACATTTTAAAACAAGTGCACTAGAAAGTGTAATACCATGTCATTTCATTTCAAACTATATTCCATGTTTTAATATTGAGTGATTCTTGTTTAAATAGTGATGATTTTAAGTTCTGGTATTCCCCAGGGCTCAGTCCTAAGCCCCATGTCTTTTTTTGATTGATAGGCTGTCCTCTGGGAAGATCAGTCCTGAGAGCATCGCTTCCTCCCGGCCCTCATCTCTGGCCAGCGTGGGTGGCCATGGTCTTTACGTTAAGAAGTTGCCGAGCCCTAGGAAAGAGAAAGAGCTTTCCCTGTATAAGAAAACCAAGAGAGCAATAACCAGTAAGAAGTACAGCGTGTCCAAGCATGAGGCTGAGGTCACCACACCCATCGAGCTAATCAGCCGTGGACCTGATGGCCGATTCGTCATGGACCCCAGTGACATCGACACGTCCCTCAAGCCACGCCGCATTGAGGGTTTTCCTTTTGTGGAGGAATCAGACTTGTATCCTGAGTTCCGCCAATCAGATGAGGAGAACGATGACCCAGGGCCCCTACCCCCAGTCATGGCCACCCTCAGGCCCCAGATATCCCCTGTGTCCTCCAGCCAGGAGTCCTACATGCAGCCCCCAGCCTACAGCCCCCGGTTCCAGAGGCCTATGGAAGGTATGAGCATCTCGGAGGGTAGTCGGCTTCAGGCCACAGGGCAGAGCCGGGTCTCCCATTTTCACAGGGTCTTCCCTCCAGGCCCCTTCTATGGCTATCTAGGTAGTGGTGCTGAGGTGGAGCTTCACCCTCCTTTTTACATGCCTGATGTTAGTCCACGTAGCTCTGCCATGTCCTCCTCACCTTCATACCCCCCTGAGGGGCCGTTCCGCCATCCCACCATCCCAGAGGAGAGGGAGGAGCTGAGGATCCATCAGTATGGCGCCTCCAGCCATGCTCTCCCACTGGTGCATAGCCCTCCCTCCTCTCGCTCGACCGAGATCTGGCAGCCTCCTGACTTCCCCTTTCTAGGTCAGGAGGGTCCCCGTCTCGCTCTTCCACCACGTCATTCTTCATATCTCCACCGGGACCTCCCCGAGCCCCCACCATACCCCTCCCATAGTCGTACTCTTAGCACCACCTCTCAGCTCCCTTCAAGCTCTGCTTTCCTCCAACTGGAGGCCCCTAGAGCCCACCTGAGCAGATCTCCCGGCAGGTTTCCGCCTCAGGGCCCTTCAGCCAAGCATTTAACTATGCAACAGGCCCAGACTCTGGGGCAGTTGAGACACACTGCCCACGGTATGGGCGTACCAGTGTTGCCTTACTCAGGCGTCACGGCCCGCATGGGGAGCCCAAGCACACTGCACAGTGAGAGCTCGGACGGCTGGAGGTCTGAGGCCCAGCCTTGGCTGAGCCCCAGGGCGGCACGAAGGATGGATCTCGGCCTGCAGCAGGTGGTCCTACAGCCGTCACGACTCTCCCCTCTCACCCAGACCCCTCCCAGCTCACACGCCGGCTCTCCAGACATTCTCGTCCGCCCTCCTCCCCGCCCCAGCATCCTGCGGTCTTCCCGCTCTCAAGAGATGCCCGAGAGCGCCCGCCACCCTGCCAGTGTCTCCTTCTCCCGAAGGTCTCTCTCCTCTTCCCCTGCCACTTCACCTACCCAAGGCCAGAGCGGCCAGCGGCCCAGCCTCAGCTACCGTGCCCACATGGCCTTTGCCACAGCCGCGGCCAGCTACCCCTCCCAGTCCCCTTCACCCCCTGCGGAGAGCAGTGATGCTTTCGGCCAGATGCCATCTCAGAGAAGGACAGATGAGGAGATGCTTCCCTCAGAACCCTCTCCAGGGTAGGTGAACTGTACCATTGGAGGCTCCAAAATGACAAAGGAGATTGTTATTCATCATCTGTATCGCAAAAGCAATGCTTTCATGCTTTTGCGTTTTTCGGTTAAAATATTTTTACATTTACATCTTACTATAAACTATTTACATATGCACAAATGTCCATGTCCTCCAGTATAACTCCTTATTGGGTTCACAGGATAAATTTCCATACTTTTATTTATTTTCTTCAAAGCCTATTCTCCTTTAACCTTTAAACAGTGTAATTTTGATAATAGGAAATTATCGTAGTGTATAACATTTTTCATGATTAAGGATTTTCTAGTGCATCCATGACGATCCCATGGCTCTTCCTTCTTTGTCCTCTTTTGTGGGCTGATCACATCACTCACCCTCTCCAGCTCATTTCCTTCCATTTCTCTCACTTCCTCTAACTCAGGGCTTTGACCATCACGGTGGCCTTCTTAGGCGGCCTTCGTTGCCAGGGATGAGTGTGCGCTCATCTCTTGCAACACTCATCCTCATCTAGAGTAGAGACGGCACTTTTCTCTGGAGACTCTGGTAGTCTTACCCTCTTTGTTTTTGATTGATCTCAGCTATCTGGGCAGCATTGTTGTGACCAGGTCTTCTACACCACAATAGGTAAGGGTCGAATCCATGTCTGAAAGGGGAGGGGTTTGCAGGCGGGGCCTTAAATCATTCTCATTTAAAGGGGAATGACTTTTTTATTACATGATACCAGTAAAACATTGTCTTTTTTGGAGATATCCTGAAAAGTTCTAGTGCTGGAATATAAACAAAGGCATTTTTTCACTATTGCTTATTTACAATTATTAAATGCAGGTAATTTCTTTTTTCAAGAGATTTTGAATTTGCGCCCTGTTAGAGGCAAACTTGGAAATTCCCCTTTAAAATTTTGTTTCCATGTACAAAAATATCATGCATGCCTTTTCTAAATACTCTTCTCCTCGATGCCGAATCAGTAACAGCAGTTCTCAAACTAAAATTTCGTGTCACATTTTGTCGTCCTAGTAGTGGTTTGGTTCCTTTCTTTTATGTGACTGTTCTTTACTGGCCATTCTCCCCTCCCTGCCATCTCTTCTCCTGTCAGCATGGTGAAGCCACTGTACAGTGTATTCATGGTAACCAGAGTGTGTTTGATGTGGCGGACTTTAGTGCTCGGTCATGTCTACCACCCCCTTCTATTAATCACTTTCACTTTCTCTTTCCACAGCCTCAGCAGCAGGGGAGACTGTCTGTAAACGCTTTGTGTTTCTGTGCCTTGTGAACCCATGAGTTGTTGGCTGACTCTTCAGTATGGACGTTTCAGTGTCATGATCTCTGCCATGACAGAGGAATGGCATGTGCGATAAAAGACAACACTTTACAAGAAACGTGACCTCTGTGGTCAGTTTTATAGGAAACCAATGAGCTTACTGGGAGACAGGAGATTTTGGCTAGTTGTAATTTGATTGGACAGTGCTGGCAGCATGGCAGCAGTGTACAACATGAGGTAAAGGTTTATTCATGTTAATTTAGGTGTTTCCCGTATTAAATGAGTGGGGAAAGTGCTAAATTCAACTCACCAGACTAACTCAACTGCTTTTAATTTGCAGAGTACCCAACTAATGAGGAAGAGTCTTTTTGTTTCTTTAAAAATAAAGGATTTGGTATTTAACGTTTATTCTGATGACCGATCAAATGTGGCCACTTACAATGAATACGATTTAATTTTGATAAACAGTATTTTCCAAACAACATCTAACAAGACAAGTTGATTAATTGCTAAATTGCACAGTACATGTTGATGAATGGTACTTTTGTCATGAAGGTTTTGCACTTGGCATTGGGGCAGCCAAAGTGCTCCCTGTCTGGGGCTTAATCTCAATTTGATCTGGCCGGTGGAGGGCAGCGCACCCTGGTGGCGGTGTGAAGTAACACATCATTGTGTTTGTCTCTCGCAGGGAGCATCTAGGTGCAGTGAGAGTCCCTGCAGGGTCTGAGAGCTTTGAAGCACTGATTTATTATTGTATTAATAAAGCCAAGAAATCAACAGCCAACAAGAACAACAACTCCAGATTCAAGAAAAGGACAGGTCAGTTTCACCCGTACATTACATACTGGGAGAAATGGACACATTGTCTCTCCTAATGTCCTGACTACATGCCTATTTGCTTATTAATTACAAGAAACCACCTAAAAACCCACAACTCCTTAACACTGTAGCATTGAGGTTTGCATGCACAGGCATCGCTCACGTTTTCTTCTGAAAATGTAAAAATCTGTTCTGTTGCTGTGTCTCATTTGCTCTGCTGTCTATAGATGTGTCCACCTCTCAGACCCAGCAGCCGCATGCATCTCAGGCCTCTGAGCAAAGAGAACATCTCAGCTCTCCTTCAAAGAAAAAGTGGAAAAGTACACTTAGAAAGTCCCCCTGTCCTCATCTGTCCTCTCTGCTGCGCTGGCTTCACCCCAGAGAAGACAGAAAATCCCTCCTGGCCAGTATGGACCCTGCCCCCTCAAACTATGGTTCTCTGCTTTGAGAGCCACCCCTGTCCCCCCCCTTAGCAAAAATGTACAATGGACAAGCTCTCAGTACTGTTTTGTAATCAGTCTAAACTAGATACGATTTATTATGTTCTTCGGTTGGCACAATATACTACACATATCTGTATTTTCTGTAAATTTACACAAAGGTAAAACGTACAGGGGTGCTCTTTTGGAAGAAACAGAAAAGGACAGGACAAAAGCTTTTCATTTGATAATAAAAAAGAAAGTAATAGCATTTCATTACATGCTAGGAAAAATCTTGCTGGCCACTTTCGGTTTTGGTCATAACGTTGCCGGTACTGTGTATATTGTGAAGGGTAGAGTTAAACGCTCTGTACAAATATGTCTCTCAAGACGTGATAGTTACTACAGGGTTACTTTTCTTCCTTCTACAAAATATACCTCAAAAAAGAGAATAAAAAAAGAAAAAAGGAATAAATGACCTGGAACATATTTCAGCACTTCTACCATATTTTGTGCAAGCTAGCATATTTAATTTTGGATGACGTATGTTGTCTGTTTGTGGCAAAGCTTTGACAGCATTACAGAATATGAGGGATTTAAGCCCAGAAATTACAATGTATTTATTTATAAAATATTGAACGTGAAATATAAAGCACAGAATATCACAGAAATTGTACACTTGAAAAGAACGACTGCAGTACTAGACTGGCGCTACGAAAATGTTTGAAGAGTTACGTTTTTTTTTTTAGAATTGACATTATATTTGACTAACATCATTGGGAAGCTTTAAGGCATTTTTAATGTGTGGTTGGAGGAAGATTAATATTAGCCCCTGCTGAAAAAAATAAATAAATAAAAAAATCAGGTTCACATTCAATTTTAGAAAAATCCTTTTTGACATGTTCAGACGGCATAAGCGCAAATGTAATATTTAAACTGAAGTAGAATTACTTGGTCCTTGTCTTGCACAAATGTAGTTAGAAGTGGTGAAATGCATAATTAATTTTTTCGTCACTTCCTTGAAGTAAGTAATTTGTTATATTTTTGCTTTGGACATACAATACACCAAGGAAGTACAGTAGATATTGTGCAGACTAATGAAGTCATCAATATAACATAGAAAAGTGAAATAGTCCTTATTCTAATCAGTTAAAAAAAAAAGAAAAAAAAAATTACCAGTCTTCTTGGTTACTTTCTATGTACCTGCAAAAGTGGACCTCCAAAATAGCTTGACTCTTTAAAAAAAAAAAAAAAAATTAAAGTAAACTGTATTGTAATCTTTACTATTTGCCATCCATCACAGCTCATCCGATGACATAGCAAAGTTTGTGTTATTTGAATTAATGATGACTTTAGTAGCCTATTTCCGAAGGATGTTAACTGTCTCTAGAGTTCACTAACAGCTGCTGATCTGCTACCTAAAGTGAAAGCTACTCGAGCGTTTTCTAGTGTAGTTTAACCGATGGTGAATGTATGATTTGCTCTTAGAATTCAGATTTATCTGAATATTTTCAGTGTGATGTTTCTCTCTTTTAGCTTATTTACACGCCAATGTGATCAGCTCCAAAATTAATCTTTTCTTTCAGCGAAGGGAGGGACAACTTAATAGGAAACTGAAGAAAATCTCATGCAGTACTTGAATAAGGCTGAATATATAAGCAGGAAACCCTGGGATGAATTTCTGTGCGTAGAGATTCGTAGTAGCCATTTTGAGTTTCGAAGATTTGGCTTAAGCGCCCGAAGGGCTGTTTACTTTGTCTTTCCTTTCTCTCTTTTGTATTCAACTGTTTTACTCGACGTGAAAACGAATGCTCAGACATCTCGCCGTGTATTTGAGCTATTCAGTATTAGGTCAGCAGACTACATCGCTTATTTCTATGTATGTCTTTTTCCACCCCCACGTGGTGCGATTCGTAAGGCTGCTTTAATCGTGTAGTTTCAGAGAGGAGAAGGGCAGTGTTTATTTTTAGATATTCCTGATTACCTGCCTTTAGCTGTCGGGAGAGAAATGTTCAACTTAGACTTTAACTTTTTTGCTACGTGTTTTGTCAGGTTCTGTCAAGAACTCATTGCTAACAAGTCCTACAACAACCACATAATGTTTACATGATCTAGAAATATAACGTGCAAGGATGTAGGCACATTGTACACATTATGACTTGGTGCTATGTCTTTTTGAACTCGTGGTGCTGTGGTTCAGAGGTTAACACACAAACTCACGCACAGTCCTCTGTCTTAAACTAACTAAACTAGCTCTGTTGTGATATCCGTTGTGGTGAGTAGGACCGCAAGCAATAAAACCTCTCTCACAGGGCAGGTCCTGTGCGCTCACTATCTATCTTTCGGTATGAAAACGGTTAAATAAAGTTCGGCTTTGACATTCAGTATGTGCTTACGTTATCGCGTGAACGTTCGCTGTCACCATGAATAAAAGCCCGCGCATTTAGACAGATCGCCAGTCTTGAAGAAGGCAGTATTTCAATGTATAATCTACAAAATGTACCCACGGTATGATAGTAAATTTTTCATTTAGCATGGGAAGAACCTGGTAACTCGAGGAGGTGGCGGTCTGACGCGTCAACTGTATAGCGTTTTTCTTGGACACAATGGAGCGATGCATCCTCGCATAAAGCTGTCACGCTGATTTAAGATGAAGGTGCGGTGTCTCTATATATCTGTGGATGGTGATTGACGGCATTTTTTTCAGCTCCTCTGGTCTTTGAAGGGAGAATCTATGGAGCCCCTTAAGGGACATGGTGAAGGTGGAAATCATTTTTTTTTTTTTTTTCCAAATCTTTTGCGTTCTCTCGCAAAGATGTTTGCGTTCTCTGGCATAACCAGTTGAGGTCAGATAAACACATCAGGTGCGTTCAACTTTATGAAGAAATCGGCTGCTGCCTTTCACACCAGATGCGAATGAAGCGTTTAGCGTGAGTGATGTTAAGTCAATGCAAAGACTTGATTAGACATCCTGCGGCGCGATCCAGGCGTTTGACGCATAACGCGTGATTCACGCGAATCGCTCAAGTTGAAAAATCTGAACTTTGGTGAAAATTCACTCCATGTTAACCAATCAGGAGCTTGCTCTAGTAGTGAAGTGATTACTACATAACAAGCGGAATTCCGAAACTATGAAGGACAAAATCATCGTCGATGTATGATACATCTTTGTATTTACATAGAAACAGGAATTAAAAGGAAATAAATAATAGATTCATTAAACCAAAGTTTGCCTATGAGATATACCCAAAACGAATTTTGCCTCCTGTTTAACCACTAAAGACATCAGGAGGCAGCGGCAAGTGAATTACTAGCCGCGGTGAGGCTGCACTCGGCGGATGCATGAGCAGTGAGCACCCGGTGTTCACGTGGAGCTCACGGCTCCGAAATCGGCGAAGCAAGCTTTTATATAGGCACTCTCTTTTTTAATAAAGTGCAGATTTGTGTTTTAAACAACTACATTCTCGCCTGAAATACTCTTAAAACTGCGTTTCATGGCACAATAACAGCAATATTGCCACCACCAATGAACGAGAGCCGCCTGTTTTTAAGCCCCTCTCTGTTAAGTTAAGCAAATGAAGCGAGTAAACTCAAAATGTTCTAGCATCCAACTACGCGCAAATAGTCCAATCTGGTGTGAACGCACCTGATGTCTGCACGGATGCCAACAAAAGCGTGAAGCACTATACAGATGCCTCGCCAGTGAACATGAGGTGTGTGAACAACAGCGGCACTGCAGCCATATCCGATGCGTGTGACAGCTGATACTTCCATAAGCGCGTTATGATCGCTCTCCCTTTGATGTCATACACCGATCGGTCGCTGCAGCGCCGCTGCAAGTCGAACACATCCAATCCTTTTTCGCGTAAAATTCTTTTCAGGTATCTTTCACTGACGTCCAAACTGTGCCTTGAACTAAGCACTGACCGTATTTTATTATACTTCAGTCCAAATTCAAAGTAAAACTATTAATTTGCTTCGTTATGAATGTACAGATCTGTCTGAACCACTGGAAGCGTAAGTGTTTATCTGGGCTCAACTGGTTATGCCAGAGAACGCAGTTTTGCGCAAACGATTTGAAAACCATTTTTTTCTTCCACCCTGACTTTTTTTTTTTTTTTTTTTTACCCACCCCATTTTTTTCCTCCACCATGTGCCTTAAGGGGCTCCGTAAGAACCCGACTGAAACGATTCTCTTGAATATATATATGATACTGTACAGGTATAGATACACGCCCCCTTTTTGCTTCTGTAAGAGGGCTCGTTTGCAGGAAGCGTCATATCAACCCTTTGATTGCCTGTATTCAGTTTTGTGCTTCTTATGGTGCTTCGTGAAACTTTATTTTCCTTTTTCTGTTTACTGAACAGAACTAACCTTGCATAATCAAGCTATTTCACTCGTTCGGACCTGTCTCGTTCCATCTTTTTGTTCTCGATTCTTTTGCTGTTCATATTAACCAGCACTGAAAACTTAGAATGTAATACTGCATTATGCACTAATTTACGACTGTTTTAACATTAAACCTCATTTTTAGAGCTTATTTGGAAGCATATTTCAAATTGCATCGTGCTTTCTAACTGCTTTTGAATTTGTGTTGTACATTGTTTACAGATTATCTAAAGATGTGTTCTGGGCGAACATGTTTTTCATCCTGATCACCCTACATAAGAGACTGTTCTTAAGTGAAGAAAAAGATCATTTATTATTTCATTTATTATTTTTTTTAATTGAATGACTTGATCAAAGGCTTCTTTTGTTAATTAATCTCATTTATTTCAGGTATTATTCTAAAACAGTATGGTGCTGTACCAAAGCCTTATGTACAATATTATTATGATGCGTTGTTTGATTCTTCTGCCACTGCTAAGGATTTCTCCAAATTGCTAGACGACTCTGATTATGAAACAAGATGCAGTGCGCCTCTTCTCGTCCTTGATTAGTACTTTGCAGTATTTTTCTTGGGCATTCGGTGTCTCCACATACTGTTCTCAGATGTTAAGATATGGTGCCTGGTGTGTCTTCATGCTGCTAGGAGTAAATGTTAAAGATGTTTTGTATCTGTACTACCGACTTCTGAAATATGACATTGACCTCCACAATAACTCAGCTGGACACTCTTGATATTAAAAGGGAACAACCCTGCAGTAAGCAATGGCATTTTTAGAGAATAAAAGGAAATCCCTTTGTTATTTTACTTTTATTAAATTGCTTTCATCATTTTTTTTTTTTTTTTTTTTTTTTTTTACATTTATTAAGAAGTTTTGCTCTAGAATAAAACCCAAATCAAAAAGAATATGCTATCCTGACAAATGAATTATCCTTGAGATTTACATCAATAACAGACCCGGGAATGAAACATTTGGAGTGTTAAGTATGCGTGTGTGTGCGTGTGTGCTGTCTTTAACAGCCCAACTGAAGTTCTGTATAGTGGAGCCGTTCAATTTGCATTGTTTACATCACCAGATGCCCAGATATGCACATTTTGGCAAGCTCTATTAGGTTGACATTTTCCAACGCTTTGGTCCATGTAATAACCCCGTGAAACTTTTTGTATTTTGATATAATAAAAAAAAATATAAGAATGTGTTTATTTCTTGAAGAGTGATTTTTGCCTGTTCATATATGCAGTGACCACTAGAGGCCACTATTGCATAATGTTAAATCTGAATGATTTTTGGTTCTACATACCAAGCAAACTGCCTTGGAGGGAAGGTGTTTTCCAAAAGTTTGACTGATAATGATGTCATATGGGAAATTAAGTGTTCATCCAGGTGCAAAGTCCTCTACCAACACAACTCCCTCTCACACACCTATTTATCTGAAGTGAGTGATTAACACAAAACAGATGATACTGTGGCCCTGGCAATACCTTGGCACTGGCCAAATCATTGAATAATTATTATGGTGACGTTGTTGATGATTATGGAGATGATTTCCCAAGGAAGAGTTAAAATGGTCTCTGCTAAGTTTTAATTTGCCCTTCTAACAGTCTTTCGGTCAAAATTGTCTTAATGAAATAGTGGTCTCCGTTCAGCTTTGAACATTCAGCATGTTATGAAGCTGTAGATGGCTTGTTTGACAAATTAGACCTGACAACTATGAAATAGTATACATTCAATAGTATAATTTCATAGTTTGGTTTAGTTTAATAGGAACGTTTTTTTTTTTGTCATCATTTACTAATCTTCCTGTTCCAAAAGAGTATAACTCGCTTTCTTCTCTGAAACATGAAAGAAGAATATTAAAGAATGAAGGGATATCTATATGTGTGTGTTCTTAAAATTATACTCAATACATAATTTATATATTTCATATGTATGTAAAGCTGTTTTCCAGAATTCTTTAAAGTTATATTTCTCCATCGGTATTTTTACGAACCTGTATCAACATATAGTCTTTGAGGGAAGTATTTCGACCCACTGTACAATAATCTTGAATATTTAAAGTTTAAAGTCCAAATCTCAGGTGTTCTATGGAAAAACCAGAGTTAAATGGATCCCTACTGATATGCACCTTTCTCCTGGCCACGCCTCCAAACACACACGCAGTCAGTTTATCAGGTGATGCGCGAGAGCGAACTTTTCCTATGTCCTGCGTCGAGACCGAGCTCATTCATTCACTCAGTTCACGCGCAATGGAGGATGCTTTGGTTGGACTCTTTTTCACGCGCATTTACAATAATGGGCCTGTTCTAGAGGAAAACTAAGCTGGATTTGGGGGAGTAACGTATGAAAAATATCCGCAGACAGGTGAGTGACGCTTACCTCTGTTTTCTGGCGGTTTAGGAAGCATCCACAAATAAACATTGCGTCTTTTTTCTAGTGGTCCAACAGCTGCGCCGTTATAAATTCCTTAAATACCTCGATTTAATTGACTTCTCGTGGGTAAAAACAAGCTCCCTAAAACTGTTCAGCCCTTATTACAAAACGTTTTCATTAGACATGGGAGGAAAAAAACCCTCTGAAGACCCTGACCGGAAGTCACATGCTGTTGCCCATGACAACAGTCCTTATTTTATTATTACCACTGATCTACCAGTTAAAAGCAATATTTCAACATCATTATAGAATACGGGTTACTCCTCCGCCTTCTTAGTCACATATAACAATAAACCCATTCCTGTGCGAAATATTGTTTCCTTTCTGTAAACATTCCACGTCATATATTCAGGATCCAAGACTGAGCGAGTCCTAAAGGATTTCAAGACAGTCTGTCTCTTAGCAACCACATCAATGTACAGCTTCCACACAGTCTCTTACAAGTTGTGTAAATGATGTCTTAAAAACATGTTCAAATGAATATCAGTGGGGGCAAAGGTGTGGAACCATGAGTGAAAATACTATTACTAATATATGTGCTGTATGTATGTAATATAGCGTAATAAATTTGCCAAAATATCAAATAAAATTGGCTATACACACACATACATCCATTTGAAATGGATCAAAACCTTTCTTCAAAGTATTCCTATAAAACCAAAATGTGTTCTTGTCTTAGGACAAGTTTGATTAACATATTGTGTGTATTTATATATATGTGTGTATATATACAGTAGTCAACATTCAAAGTGGATCAAAACCTTTCATCAAAGTTGTCCTAAGACAAGAATAGGTATTGTTTTTGATTTTAGGACAACTTTGAT
>JAUMHQ010000075.1:4074686-4088790 GCA_032361165.1 Enteromius paludinosus | reverse complement strand
TGATAAGGAGACAGACACGTTATTGCCTTGCTCGAGTACAGTTTTAATGTGACCCGGAACTCGAGACGTCGATCTCCTTAATAACCCACTACAGCGCCACACTACCCTCTAAAGGTGTGGAGATGAATTACATGTAAAATTTGATTAACTCATAACAATTCTGATAAGAAAAATATTAATAAAAAAAAATAATAATTGATGGGGTACCCTTTTTTCTATAAAGCAGAATTATTTTGCCTACCCGTCACATCATCACTTACACACGTTACATCTGCAACTTGTTTTTGCAGCTTTTATATCACATCTGAGTCAAAACATCGACTCATTACAGTCATATTTCTTTATTGGTGATAAGGGAGGAATTTTAGTGGTGATAAATGTTGTAAAGTAATTGCTACTGATATGCAGGTATATAAATAATCTATTCATATTGTTCTACAGCAAGATTGTAAATTTTATGCACAGAGCGTTTCACAGACTTATTCACAGCTGTGTCTTTAAGAGATTTAAAAAGTAGGCCTAATTATGATAATTGTACCCTTATTGTCATGAAGTGAGCTATGAAGCATTTAGTTTTATTCACTGTATAATCTTTCCATTCACAGGTGGGATTTTTTCCTTCTGAATGTGTGGAAATTATTAGTGAGAAAATCCCCTCAAATGTGACCAACTCTTTGGCCAAACCAGGTACACACTTTTTTATTTTAGTTAAACACCCTACATTTCCTGAATTAAAGTGACAACACTTGATTATTATTTCATTAGGAATATGAATTCATCAAGTGATCAGTGTAATTAAATAAAATGTACTTAAACCTTAAAAAAATATATATATTTTAAAAATACTGAGACTGATTTGAAGGCAGAAGAAAAAAAGTTCTTCTATATCACTTTTCTATTAAAGGTGCATACTTAATTCAATTTCCAATAAAATTTTAAATCAGCAGTAGCATATTTAGAGGTACAGTGTGTTACTAGCTGGCAGCGTTGGTTTAAAAGTTTTGTTGTTTTAATTTTCTGTAGTGTCTAAGAAGCACGGCAAGCTGATCACATTTCTGCGCACTTTCATGAAGTCACGTCCCACCAAACAGAAGCTGAAACAGCGAGGTATCCTGAAAGAGAGAGTGTTCAGCTGTGACCTCGGAGAGCATTTGCTTAACTCGGGCCACGATGGTGAGAGGAGAGAGAGAAATTATAGGATGTTTATTGCATCTAAATACAGGTAATTCATATTTAAAGTGCAGGTTTAATGTGTTGCACCACAGTTCCACAGGTCATCAGAAGCTGCACCGAGTTCATCGAGAGACATGGAGTCGTGGACGGAATTTACCGCTTATCAGGGATTTCATCTAACATTCAGAAACTGAGGTGAGGTTTATTTATTTTTCATGCCTGGAAAATTCATAGAAATTTAAACACACTACTGTTCAAAGGTTTGGCGTCAGTCTTATAAATGTAAGTGTGTTCAGTTCACCAAAGCTGCGTTTATTTGAAAATATTTAATGTTGCATTTAATTATAACATTGAAAATATATTAAACTAATTAAAAAAATGTTAAATGTATTACTGCAGTCTTGTCACATGATCCTTCATAAATCAGTCTAATATGCTGATTTGCTGCTTGAGAAACATTTCTTATTATTATCAATGTTTACAACAGTCGTGAATGTAGATATAAAATGACCAGTCTAAAGGAAATGCATTACCCCCTTGTGTCTGTAGGCACGAGTTTGACTCGGAGCATGTTCCAGATCTCACTAAGGACAGCTACGTTCAGGACATACATTCAGTGGGATCGCTGTGCAAACTCTACTTCCGGGAGCTGCCCAACCCACTGCTGACCTACCAGCTCTATGAGAAATTTTCTGTAAGCATCGAACCGCTTCTACACGGACACACCAGTGTTCTGTAGCTGTGTAGTACCAGTATCGTAACACAGAGGTGATGCTTTGGCGTATTTTCCCAGGATGCTGTATCAGCAGCCACTGATGAGGAGAGGCTGGTCAAAGTCCATGACGTCATCCAGCAGCTGCCTCCACCGCACTACAGGTTAGATGAGCGCACAGCATCCTCTACTGATGAAAACAAGAAGTGCAGTTTTCTATTTATCAGATGATTACATCATTCTTTTGTGCTCTTGGTGTGGGGTTAGTTTGTTAAATGTGTGTTTCTGTTTAGATTTAAAGTGATTGTTAGTATAGATGGTTATAGAAGTGATAGTTGCTCATTTTATTTCAGATCTGTTTGACTTGTGTTTTTCTGTGGAACACATACAGTATTTTGAAGAATGATATTATACAAGTCAGTGGATACCAGTGGTTGTTTTGGATAAAAATGTTCTTTTAAAAAATAAATGCAGTCATAAAGCTTTAAAATGACACTTTGTATCTTTGGATGAACTGTACCTTTTAATATGTAATCATATTAATGGAAATCTTTTTTTTTTTATGCTTTGTTTCCAGGACTCTTGAGTTCCTCATGAGACATTTATCGCGTATGGGAACATACAGTGCCGTCACCAACATGCACTGCAAAAATCTTGCAATTGTCTGGGCTCCAAATCTTCTCAGGTAATGTTTTGTTTTGGTAAATTTGCCCATTAATATGCGATTTGTGTCAAAAATGTTGCGTTCATTCCTTGTTCCTCAATCGTTGCAGGTCTAAACAGATTGAGTCTGCCTGTTTTAGCGGCACCTCTGCTTTCATGGAGGTGCGTGTTCAGTCGGTTGTTGTAGAGTTCATACTTAATCACGTCGACGTTCTGTTCAGTTCCAAACTCAGCACTCTGATCCGCCACAGCACAGGTGAGAAATGAGCTTCTCTGCGATTCTCCTCCTGCCAGAATAGATTTTTTTGATGAGACTCTACTAATAAGGATCTTAAATGAGCTCATAACTCTAACCTGAATCCACAGGCCACACTACTTTAGCTCGACCCAAGTCTCTACTGGTGAGCTCTCCATCCACCAAGCTGCTTTCTCTAGAGGAAGCCCAGGCCCGGACTCAAGCCCAGCTCATCTCTCCTGTGTCTCCAGACAGCAAGTATATTGACGTGGGAGAGGGGCCTGCTGCCCTGCAGGGCAAGTTCCACACCGTCATCGACTTCCCTTCTGAGAGGTCTGTACTGGTTTTAGTATTGTGATATTTTCATAATTTAGAGAAAAATGCATATGTGAAGCAGTAACCAGTTACTGTTGCTGGTAAATGTAGGAAAAAAGGCTCAACCAAGGCGAAGAAGTCTCCCGTGGGAAATTTGTTTTCCTTCTTTAATATGGGAAAGTCCTCTGCTACTGACAAGCCCAAACTTCATCGTCATCCCAGTGAACCCAATGAGATGAAAACCACTCCCCTTCCAGGTACAGCTTTGACTCTCCTTTTAAAATCACCCTGTATTTGTTATAAATCCTAGTGAGCTGTCTAAACCTAGAGGGCATTTTAGTCATGATTTTCACACTATAACTAATACTCAAAAGCAACGAGGATTTGATGAGCAATATAATTGTATAATAATGTGAACCATAATTTATTCCTGTGATGGAAAAGTAGAATTTTCAGCATAATTACTTTGGTGTTCAGTGGCAAGTTTATTTTTCAGAAATCATTCTAATATGCTGATTTGGTCCTCAGTTAATATTTCCTCAAGGTTGAAAACAGTTATTCTGCTTCAAAAGATAGTTCACCCAAAAATGAAAATTCTGTCGTTAATCACCCTCATGTCACTCAAAACTCCTAAGAC
Source organism: Enteromius paludinosus (assembly GCA_032361165.1). NCBI lineage: Eukaryota > Metazoa > Chordata > Actinopteri > Cypriniformes > Cyprinidae > Enteromius > Enteromius paludinosus. The sequence continues at coordinate 4,085,055 of JAUMHQ010000075.1, read as the reverse complement.
CTCCGTTCATCTTCAGAACACAAATTAAGATATTTCGATGGAATCCGAACGCTTTCTGACTCTTCATAGACAGGAATGTTACTGAAATGTTCAAAGCTCAGAAACGTAGTAAAGACATCGTTTAAATAGTCCATGTGACATCTGGGGTTCAACCATAATTTTACAAAACTATGAGAATACTTTTTATGCTCAAAGAAAGTGGAAATAACAGTTTTATTCAACAATTCCTCTTCAAATCACATCAAAGTATTCTCATAGCTTTGTGAAATTACGATTGGACCCCTGAAGTCACATGGACTGTTTTTCTGATGTCCTGGACCTGAGAACATTTCTGTTGTGTTGCTCTCTATGGAGGGTCAGAAAACTTTTGGATTTCCGAAGATGAACAAAGAACTTATGCATTTAGAATTTGGTAAGTAATTAAAGACAGAATTTTCATTTTTGGAAATATAATTTTCCCAATTTCCTTGATGAAAAGAAAGTTCAAAAGAACAGCATTTTATTTTAAATAGAAACCTTTGGTAGGAACATACGTTTTTGCTGTCACTTTTAATGATCTTAATGCATCTTTGCTTAATGAAAGAGTTAATTGCCTAAAAAAAGTTAAACTCTTACTTGATAGGGGGAAGAGGAGGCAGCGGAACACTACGATCTGCTAAAAGTGAAGAATCTCTGTCCTCTTCGCATAATTTTGACGGTAAAAATTATGTTTTTTTTCCATTTCCATAATTACATTTGTTATAAGCTTTTTTAAAAAAAATAAAATAAAACTCTCTACTGCCACATAACGCTGAAGTATGCTTACTGAGATATTGCATCCATTTCTGTGACTTGATGTGTCTCTGGTTTTTGCTCACATGCTATTGTTTTGTGTTGTTTAGGAGAAAGGCCATAATTTTAATACAAGCTGCTTTACAGTTGTTACTCATCCAAAGACTGATCTCTGATGTTTTGTCTCAGGTGAATCAAATATATATCGTCCACGTCGACCTCTCTCCACCAGTGATGCTTTATCAATCTCCTTTAATGAGGAGCTGCTGGACAGCAGATTGACAGGACACTCTCGCTGCAGTCTCAAAGACCTCAAAAAGGACACTGTTTCTTCTTCCTCTTGTGTGCCAGCTCTTATATCCCCACCTCATCCTGCAGCAGATGCTGAGTTCATAGGTATATCCTCCTTAGACACTGACCCATTGGCCTTTCAGCCCACACAGCTGGTTGGTCCCACTTTACCTGAAAATAAGAAAAGAAGCAGTCGCAAGAAGGCGGGAGGCAGCCACACAGAGTCAGAGACTTCAGACAAAGTCACAAGTCCCTCCCAGCCACCTGATCTTATCCCACTGCACTCTGAAGATGCAAATCACAAACCCTCTGAAGTGCCAGTCACCTTAAAAAATCTGGAACTGGGCACCTCTAAGACTGGCCATGAGAGCACTGCAAAGAGCTCAGTTGCAAAGAGTAGTACTGTGTCCTGCCCTTCTGACATTATGTCCCTCGTGAAAAAGCCCAGTGTGTCCACAAAAGTGGGTGAAGGCCATCAGCGTTCTGCAAGCTTTTGCAAAGCAGAAAGTAGATCTACAGAAATCAAGGAGCACAGAAGAGCAGACTCAGGTCAGCACCATTCTTGTGTTCATACTTTTAATGAAGTTATTAATATATATTATATAAAAGAGCATATGTTCCACTACAAATGTCATCCACAAAAAAATGCCAAACCCAACACTTACACTCATTATTTTGTTTACTCTCCTTAAAACAGTAACTGAATGTGTTAGGCTGTTAATTACAAAAAAAAAAAAAAAAATGATTAAGAGCATCAAATACTTTAACATCCATAATATCTTTCACAGTTTTTAAATCTAAACTCCCCCCTGGAACCATCTTAAAGGTATAAATTCCCCTTGTCAGGGATGTTTGCTAGAGAAAACATTTTAACAATAGCCATGTTTTCCTTACAAATTTTCACTGAACTTTTGCTATATTTTTTTAATGTAGATTAAAAACCTATTGTGAATTGATGTCGTTTCCATTATCCACTGTTAATAACTAAAATATTTTTTTTTTCCTCTTGCGATAAGTCATGGTGGCAGATGTCAGGGTTTAAGTATATTGCAGACACCGCACCAGCCATTATTTTTAGTCAAAGGAGATATTTGCATGCATTTTTTTGTGAAGAAGTGTGAAGAGTTGCTTCTGTGATGCTTCTGAAAAAGCTGGTAGAGGGGCTGTGTCTGAGCTGTAGTTATTAAGGTTTTATCCAAGCGGCCATGTATGTTTCTTGAAGGTTGTAGTGCATTTTAAATGGTGATCATGTGACCTATGTAAAAAGAATATTACCAATGCAGTTTTGCAAAATATTTCGTTTTTGAATGGCTTGAAAAACCATCACATGTGACCATAAAAATGTTTTTGCGATATATATGTGAGGTTTCGCGAAACTGATGTGTTTTTCGATTAGACGTATTTTCAATTGGCAATTTCAGTTTGTGCAGTTTGGGTGATGGAAACATGGCTAACATTAACTAAACTAGCGTTTTCCTTAAAGGAATATGCTGGGATACAGACAACTAAAGATGTCAAAAAGATAAAACTAACAATGGTAGCTAAGCTAGTATTTTACCTGAAGGAATGGTATTAGGGTATTTAGCACAGGGTATTTGCCAGAAAGTTAACCAAGCTAGCGTTTAACCACACTTTTAAGTTGTATTTTAGCTCTGTGTTCTTCTGTTTAAAAGTGTTTTGGTTTGTTTTTATTCATTTAGGTGCGGTGACATTTGAATGCACGCCTGGGTTGGTGAGGTCTGTGTCTCTCATAACTCCACAGCCTGCCGTAAAGAGTGCTGCTCGTATGCTAGCACTAGCGCTAGCTGAATCTGCCCAACAGGCCACTCGACTCAGCAAACGTGGGAGCTCTGAACCTCCCACACCTATTTCTCCAGTTCATCATCAGAACCCACTCTTCACACTTCAATTTCCTCCTCATCTACAGACGTCCTCTGATAGAGAGGAACGGTATGTGTCTAGCAGGACCTTCCCAGATCCATCAAGCACCATGTCTACTGAGAGCCACACCGATGCAGGCAGCCTACGCAGCACCTGCGCCTGCCATGGCAGTGAGAGCGGACTCAGCTTCTCTGATGGTTGTGATGCACCAGCTGGTGGCCAGTGCACCCATGTGACCTCTCAGGATTTCTCTCCTCGCAGAGATCCAGAGATTCAGCGGGCTTCAGAGAGCCACAGAACGATGAGAGATAACATCCGCCATGTTGGAGTTGGTACAGATGGAGGTGGATCAAGCCTTGATGCCGAGATGGAGGTACGTGGAAGCTTACAGCCAACTCCTTCAGAGAGATTCTCTTCCTTGGATAGACATTCAGCCATTGAAGCACTACATAACAAGCAGGCTGCTAATGCTGCCAACTTTCGAGCCATTTTGGCAGAAACGTCCATGCCTGCCTCAGTGCATGAAGTTCTTCCACAATCTTCAAGTACTCCAGCCAGTGTGGTGTATCAGTACAAACCCAAAGACCAAAGGTCTGCTTATTCCCAACAGTGGTCAAGTCCAGTTGGGCAAAGCACCCCTTATTATCAGCCTGACGATGGGCATCCCCATCCCAGAGTTCTCTCAAGAAACTACTGCAATACCCTTGCGCCAAGATCCCTGCACCAGTCCATTAAATATAAGGGTCAACGGGACGACTACTCCTCAGTTGGCCTCTGTAAACATGGAGGACCAAGGTATCCACCATTGGATGGAGCCTCCGTCTACCCCACTATTCGCAGGGTGCGTTCAGTGCATACTCCACCAGAGGACAAGTTTTTCTTCCTCCAGGGTCAAGGCAGCCAGGGCAAACCTTACCAAAAACCACCACCAACGGACATCCAGCAAGTGCGACCTTACTTTGAAGACGGGAAGGTTCGGTATAGGTACAGCCCTTATTCAGAGGCTCGATACAATCAGTACCGAGAGAACAGTCATGGATACACTCTCTCTTACACGCTCAGCAAACTGCCTTCTCGCTCTTCAAAGGTAATGGGTAGCACCGAGAACTACCACAAACCTCTACGAAACCTCCCCGTGAACAATGAGTCTGATTTCATGACCAGAGATGCCGGTCTCCAGCCGAGAATGAAGAATCCTTCTCTCTACGAGGCTTTTCATCCTGGTTTATCTGATCGTCATTTCAGTCAGTCCATTAGGCAGGAAAACGCAGCCAAAGAAAGGCCATTGGGTCCAGTTGTGTCCCAGCCCCATCTTGTAAGAGGCGACCACCATTGCCATGAAACAGTGCACACTAGGAGCAGGTCAAACTCTGGAAAGGAGATGCTAATTTCAACTGAAGGGGCTGATGGGAAGTATAGGGTGACCATGGTGTCACATTACTCCCCAGAGCACCCCCTTTCTGAGTCTGATATGCCTGTGCCCTCAAAGTCAGACAGGCATGGCGGTGGGCAGGGAGCCAAATCGGCTTTTATGATGAAGCAGAGTCGATCCATGCACAACTATCCTCAACACAGGTTCGAGTCAGCAGCACTGCCACGCAACCTGACCCTACATAAGGAATACAGCTGCCCTGACTTCAAACACACCGGGTCCAGCGATAGTTTCAGTTTTGCAAACCGCAACCAGGACAGGCTGATGTATAAGACTCTCAGCAACTCTAAAGAAGACTACCAGTATATTCGTGCAATAAGCAGGGACCCTCAGAGGTCCAAGAGATCCCAGAGTGTCAAAACGCGCCATCCATCTGGTCATTCAAAAATGACTCTGGAGCGAGACCACAGACTGTCGTTCTCCTCCCAAAGCAGGACAAGAACTCGTAGTATGTATGTGCCGTCTCGCTCGGACTATCCTGAAAGCTATGTATCCATACATCCGAAAGTCCCTAAGGCCAGCCGAGCTGGTGCGGGTGTTTTCCCAAACTACGGCTGCATGCCGCTTCGTAGTAACAGACTTTACACTACAGCTGTGGGGCACACAGGTTTTCATCAGACAGAGCTCAGACCCGAGATGCAGATTTATGCAGAATAAAAGATTTTTAATAAATAAATACCTAAAATAAATTAACCAGAAATATACGACCTCTGCAGGGCAGTGGTTTTCTATTGTTAATCAGATAATATAATATTTAAAAAGATGCTTTAATTGTCTTTCACTGTATGCACAGCATACTCTATATATTCCAGTTCAAACGACTTAGGACGACACTGCGTAAATTTGGAAATTCACTAACAGAGTATTGTAATTGGTTATGATGGCTACTCTTTGTTAAAGTGTGTTGTTGTAGTTGTGTTGTTTTGTTACAAGAGGACAGAGGTTGCAAAAATACTCAAATTATGATGTGAGAAATATTAACAATTATAATTTTTTTTTTTTTTAATCATAGATGCAATATATAGGAGCCACTGCCTTGTGTTTTTGGGTAAAGAGTTTTTTGATGTATTACCATGACTGTGGAATCAAGCAGTTATACATGTCAATGACATCAGCGTATATGGTCTAAATAATTATGAAAAGGTCATAATCTTCCCCCCTCCCCCCGAGAAGTTTTTCCCTCTGCATTTTTAAATCATGCACTTTAAAGTTGGTCTCTGTTTTATGTAACAACGGGCACTTTAGATATAATGATTTTTTTAGATTATTTCATCACATTCATTGAGTCAAAGATGTGGGTGAGCTTTCACCTAAAGCGTTCATTTGAGCGGCAGTAATCATTACATGTTATATATGCTGTTCGGATCAACCACTGTTTCGTTTTAAAGCATACTGTTCTCTACTTTAGTTGATTTTGTGCATTTTTTTATGTGTTTACCTTGCTTTACTCTCATTAAAGTTATTTATTCAAAATCATGAAATGTACCCTTGTTGGATCTAATGCCTAATCAGTGCATAGACCGTTATGTTTTGGTTCTTTGACAAACGCCTGGCAAATAGAATCACAAGGATATGATGACCGATTGCTTTCTTTTATTGGCTAGACTAGCCAACTGTTGTTCTAAGGTTTATTGGGAAGTCTTGCCATCATACCAAGCACCCTAAAGCATTTTAATCTGAATCTTCAAGTCAGGAAGTTATATTATTAACTCACAGTCCTGTTATTGTTCCGTTTTAATGAATTTTTAATCATTCATTAATATTAAAAACTACGACACTGGTTAGCCTACTATATTTGACAGTCCCATTCAGGTGTTGCACAGTGAACAGCAGAGGGCACTGTAGCACTTGAGGACATCTCTAATGAAGCTTCTGCATTGACGTTTCCTCCGTACGTGCTAACGTGAGGGCACATCAAAAGTTCAGAGGCGCTAGGTTTCTGATGCAATACAATTATTATTTCTGCAAGACGACGTTTACTGTATATTATCCCAGGCGTTTTGGTTTTAAGGTTTTGAACTGTCAGGATGGTGGCATGAATGAAAGCAAGGTGTTGACTCGGAGACACCGGTGCGTGGCGGATGCTATATTAGACGCTAATTGTTTTCACTTTGTGTGTCAGTCAGAGAGAAGCGAACTGAACAGAAACCGAGTTGTGTTGCTTTAAAAACCCTTTGTATCTAAACCATAGTTTTCATCTACTTGGCTGCTCGTTTCTAAAATAACAGCTATCTGGTCTACAGTGGATTAAAACATTGAGTCCTAAGAGAATTGGATTCTCTTGCATGAGGAGCTCAAGATCCGTTCTTTACATTCAACATACACTTTCCATTCAGCTACCAGCTGCAGTTTTTGATGCTTCTGAAGGCTGAATACAAATAATTCATACGATTTTGCAATTGAAGAAAGCTGATCACCAGCAGTATGGTGTGGAACACATAATGTTACGCAGAAGTTGGCTGAAGGGAATTTATATTATTCCATGTTGTTTTCGTTCTGTCTGAAGTCTGAATTAGAACTGAAGTAAACCACAAACACTTGTTACAGTGGCTGTAATTCAGCCCATAGGCTCGCCTCTGTCATTTTCAGCTTGTTGCATGGGCTAAAACACCCATCAACGCGCTCTTCAAAATCGAGTTACATTGTTTGTGCGTCAAAGTGCAGATAAAAAAGACACTATTTAGGAGCAGGAATGTACCATATAACACTAAAGTATCGCTTCATTGTGCGAGTGCCACTAACAGCTGCAGAAATCTGCTATTTGAGGAAATTTAGAGTCAACAGTAGAACAGATGCCTACATTAGAGAACAGCTCTGTGTGCAGGTACTAGTCTGGACATACTGGGGCCATGACTAGCAAACATGCATTCTGGGAAGAAAATGGCAGTAAATCACAGATCAAAGGAAGTGCGTCTGTCAAATAAAGAGCAATGCCCTTGGGGGTGTGCTTAGGTTAGCTTAACATATAGAGTAAATCGTATACAGTGCAGTGTGGGTAGTATGAGTCCAGACCCATGAAAGAGTCTCCACAAATAAATGCAGCAGAATTTTTTTTTTTTCAGAATTCATGCTTTTAGGAGTCTTTCAAAAACAAATCAGCCACTAGTAAAACATCTATCATAAGAAACTGTATTCCATCAGAAAACATGGCTGCTTTTTTGAATGGCTGCCTATAGAGAAATATGCTATTTGCCTGCATAATGAGTTACTATCCAAGGCCAAAGGGAACAAACGGTGGCTCTTTGTGCTTATTTTTGGGCAATATCATGACTGTGCTAGAGAAAATAATTGAATGATTGTTAATGACTTTAATGTGTCCTTTATTTTCAAGGACAAGCAATGATTAGCTGTATTATTACAGTTGTCAACCTCTGAAGAACCTCTGAAGAAAAGTATTGCAAGGAATAAAAAGGTACGTAGAGCCCAGTATATCTTACCATAATACAAGACTGTAACAGTCCTCAATTGGTTTTAGCTGTGATGAATTGCACACAGCTGCACAACCCAAATATCCATAATTTGACAAACATTGTCTTTATGAGACAGCTAACCAAACAAGGTAACACGGAGTATATTATTTTAGTCACAACATCGCCAATTACTCTTCGTCATTATTGAAAATAGTGAATTGGCTGTGTCAATTCAGTCAAAAATTAAAAGATGCGTTCATTTAAAAATAGTTTGAAGTGGTTAAATTACAGTATGAGTACAGTATAAGAACAATAAATACAGATGTTTTTTCGGAAGTCCAAAAAACAAAGTGAGCTTGTTTAATGTTTAATAATAGTGTATATTATTCATATAGAAATAAAATAGAAAATCACCTCATTTTCAGTTTTGGAATCATCAGATTCATCAAATAATTAAAATAGTGAATAATTCTCATCTAATGCACTGGTGTATAAGATAAACATTACATTTTAAAGAGATTTTTTGTTATGTGAATGATGGAATGCATAATATACTAAGATCCAGATACACATAGACATTTTAGGTTGCTTTGGTTATTCAGTGTGTGGGCAAATTTATTTCGTCTCATTACTTGAGAAACCTCTATAGGTACCAGAAACAGAATTTTAATTGTGCTAATCTGTGATGAATGTCTTGACTCGCCAAATTGACATGCATCTGGCCTGAACCTTGTTTACTTTGTCAACTCTCCCTTCGCTGTATATCATGAATGATCTCATTATGTATTCTTAATGATCAAAACATAGTAAAACTTGGTGATTTAGAAGTTGTTTTCCCTCTGCCAGCATCAGTTAGAGTAAATTGAGCCTTGGGAAGTATATACGGGGGGGAAATTGTCATATCAAGGACTTGTGGAAAATGTATGGCCTCGGTTTTCCAGTGCGTTGATGATTTTGTAATGCTTTAGGTCATGGTTTGCACAAACATGCTCTGCAGAGAGATGAATGTAGGGACTTGTGTACGCTGTGCTGTTTTCACACTGCTTGCTGAAGTTCACTTGGTAAATATCCAAAACTTGCATTTCATCGTCTTATCTGGCTAATTCTGAAGGCAAACAAAGGATCTTGTGTTTGTGCCTTTGTTAAAACCAAAGTCCACAATGACGAATCAACCAAAACTTTGCACATATGAGAGAATCAAAAAATAAGACGGGGAATCTTTTGAAACCTGTCGTTTTCAGCTCTGCCCCAAAAAAAGCTTACTGGTCAAATGTTTTGAGTAATTACTAGTTTTAATGTTTTTGAAAGACATCCTTATATGCTCACCAAGGCTGCACTTATTAGATCAAAACAGCAATATTGTGAAATATTATCACAATTTGATATATGCTTGAAGGAATAAATGTAATGTATTCATGTGATGGCAAAGCTATTTTCAGTATTGCTTTAAAATGCATGCGAATATCCTGATTTTCTTCTCAGTAAGTTTTTTGTATTATTATTATCAATGTTGTTATTATAATCAAAACAGCTGTTTTCAGTGTTGATAATAACTATGCAGACTGATTTCTTAAGGATCATGTGACACCGAAGACTGGAGATTCTGCGGACTGAAAATTCAGCTTTGCTATGCAATAAACAGCATTTTGAAATATATTATTATGTTATTTTTAATAGCAATAATATTTCTCAGTATTACGGTTTTGCCCTTTGATTTTGGGCTGAACTATGAACTGAACCTGTTTTTAATTTAACATTTATTTGTGTTTTGCTTTTTTACCGAACAATCAAACTAGGAAAAGAAGAGATTATTACAATAATAAAATATAGATTAAAATGTAATAACCTATGACAGAACAAATGCATAAAAAGGCAAATTACAACTTAACTGGACAGGTAATTCATAAATAGGATACAAATTCTTACATATTGTCACTTAGACATGTGTGTGTGTATTTAAATAATGGTATTGATGATAATTATTGGACAAAAAAAAAAAAAAAAGTCAGCATTATCTTGACTTATTGGCTGTCAAATAATTCTTTAGGCACTATATTAAATACATTACTAATGAATACAGCTCACAATCTATTATTAACTTCTGTCATTAACAAGGGTCATTGGCTATGAATGAATTACATCAATTACATTGAGAAATTCTAAAATCTGTCTCATGTTTTGTCAAATACCTCAGATTTTTGATGTATCTCAACCTCTTCAAAACAAGCATACTTACCTCTCTATATTTTGAACTTTCCTCATATTTAAAATCACCCTCTTGGCAATTATCATACCAAATAATATTGCTTGTCTTTCATGTACAGTATGCTAAAAATCTCTACATTTAGATTATTTTTGAATGCTTTAGAAAAACAATCAAAATAGCTTTATCCAATATTCCTTTATTTTAGGCTGAACCTGTTTTCGACCAGATTTTATGAGATTCATCCAGATATATTCCTTTCAATACACACTGTAAAAAATAAATGTATTTTTACAGAGAAAAAAAAACGTCTAGGTTACTATTGTAACCCACGTTCCCTGAAGGAGGGAACGGAGACGTTACATATGGGAACTCGCCAGA
>JAUMHQ010000075.1:4018445-4052715 GCA_032361165.1 Enteromius paludinosus | reverse complement strand
TCATGCTCCTCGCAGCAGCCCCTCTCTGGAAAATCCCCTTGAGGAAGGACCTTCTTTCTCAGGGGATGGGCACGATTATTACAATTAATGACAAAAATAATGTTTGGAAATGTAAACTGATATTTCGCTACTGCAAAAGGTAGAAATAACTGATTTAAAACCCTTTTTTGTGAAAATACTAGTGGCTTTTGCACAGTACTGCACATACATTTAAATGTATTTATATATATATATATATATATATATGCGCTGTATGTGCTTGTATTTATACATACATAATATATACAGTACACAGACATATATTATGCAAACCAAAACTGAAAATGGAACCTTATTGTAAAGTATCACCAAGCTATTCATATTTCATCACACTAGGTTGTATAACCTTGATTTCACTACTCATGACTCTTTATTTCACCTAATTTTCCAAATAAATAGGCAACCTAAATTGCTCACAAAGCACATTTGAAACTCAGTTGGATAAATACTCCCTTCTGAGACCCTTTCTGACAACGCGCATTACCTCGTCCCACTAACCTAGACCGTTTCCTGCAATCTGAAGAAACGGTGGGTTTAGTCCCCACACGCCTTTCTTTCTGCTTCAGTATCTCATGCTCTTCAAACAGCCTGACTGTCAAGGATTCAGCAGCCTCCACTAGAGAGAATTAATCACTCTTCATTTCCATTCAATTCAGTGCCCTCCGCGAACACAGGCGGCAGAAAACCTCTGCCGCCGCCTCGAAATGAGCTCCTCAATCCACTGATTATCCAAGCTGAACTTTCAACCTCCAGAGAGCCTCCATCCCTCCACTCCAACTCCGAGACCAGGGCAAGAGGGCATCTCTTTCTTGTTAAAAAAAATCCAGTGGTAGTTAACACTCCGACCCGCCACTGACATTACACACAAGCGAGAACACAGAGTGACAAATGCGTTTCATTTTGTTTGAACTGCTGCACGGGCCGCTGATGGTAGGAAAACGGTGCTAGAATGCTGCCAAATGACCATCAGATGGAGGTGTTTCTGTACAACAAACGAGGTGGTTGCAAATGCTCTGAACATTTTTTTCAGTTTAAACCGGCGAGTGAAAGGCACCGAGGCCGCCCAACACGGCTCATTTCTCACCGTCTCATATCCTTACACGCCATGGCCCCCAGCGCACCCTCCTGTCACCTTGGTGTTTGTGTTGTCCAAACCGTCCTCCCGCATGCTGCCCGCGGCCCATCCATTTTTCCATCCAATCGATGCTGTGCTTGGACAGCATGTTCAATCAGGGCCTGAGAGCGGCACTTTTCTGCTGGCTGCAAGAACAGGTGGCCTTTAGGGCCGAGTTTAGAAAATCTTCTCCCTGTGATTATGCCCACAGCACTGACAGCTCCGTTTTTACCTTGGCCCTGATATGCCACCCTCGCAAATTAACACAGGCACGATGGAGCAGCCAGCACCCAGCCAAGGTGGCCCCTTGAGGGCCTTAATCCTTGTACTGACACTTTAAAACTGTTTAATTTAGATTCTACTCCCTGGAGAGCTGCCATTGAGAGAGCAGGTGTCTCCAGCCACGGCGAGCTAGATTTCCCATCATAACGCCCTTTCTGACAGGAAAATCAATTTCCCCCTCCCCAGGTGTCAGACCACCCTTTCGTAGCGGTTATGAAATGAGCTCTCGGACGACTGAGTTTCAGATGTGAAAGTAATTAGCGGTCTTGGACGTAACGGGACAGGAGTTACCGAAAGTTCAAGAGGATCTGTGCTAATTGCTCATCTCCTGGTTAGCGTTGGATGCTGGAAATAAAAAAAGACAATGACTTTGGTGCAGGGAAGTACTTACAAGGTGAGACAGATTGGTTACTTTGAGACATATATTCAGACAAAAAGAAAAAAAAAATCATACACTTTGAAAAATGTATGTAAAACTAATAAAAGATTGAAAATATTGGGGAAAGTGTGTGTATGCATTTTGATACTCTCTAAAATGGTAGAAGACATAGCCATTGATGTGACATGTACTGTTTTACCAATGTTTTTACTACGTTTTTGGATCTTTGATCATTTCAATTGTTTTGCTGTCTATAGAGGATCAGATAGCTCTCTGATTTAATCTAAAATATCTTAATTGGTGTTCCATAGAGGAACAAAGGGGGGTTTGTAACAACATGATGGTGAGTAACTAATGACAATTTTTTTTTAATTTTGGGGTGAACTAACCCCTTAAAAATCTTGCAGACAGTACATATATAGGCCTAAATTTATTTAAATAATAATATAATATAATTATTTATATAAACATTTTGTATTATTTTGTATAAAGGAAAATATGTCTCTCTATATAAATATAACCGTGACAGCTATGAGGCAAGGAATGGAGAGTTAAAACAGTCTACACTAGGCCAAGTAATTCCCATCCCGACCTCCAGCTCTTTAACAGTAAGAGAGTGAAATAAATGAGGACCAGCACACATTGGGGAGCAAAGAGAAGCTCGATATGCAACATTACAAATGCAGCTGCATGCCCCATCCTGTCAGGCAGGGACATCCAGATGGGATTACTCGAGATGTGAAGTACCATATCCAGCCCTCAGACTGGAAGGCACAATTAAGAGGGAACTTCTGAACTGCATGGCAAATTGCAATGAGACTCAAAACATTTTATTTTCTGCATAATATTAGGGATTTCTGATTAATAATTCATTAAGAGCATGCCTTTCTAGATAGAGACTTCATTTTTTCACTGGCAGGTTGCAATTGAAGCTATGAGAGGAAGTTTGAGACGGGAGAGAGTATGATAAAGATCACGTCCAGAGGATCATGCAATCATCTACGATTTCGACCTGTTAGCAAGATATGATGGCACTTGAGGCTATCAGAGATTTTTCCTGTTAATGCAAAGCTGCTCTTCATGGTTTCTCAGAGAGCAGAGAGAAGAAAATTGTAGAAATGGGCAGATCAATCTGATACTTTTGATAATGACGCTGCATTAAGAAGTCTCAGATAAAACTATCAATGAACAGAATGTGAGGCATTGCCACATTGTGTGGCCATTACTGTTATGTTTTAATCAGCTGTTTGAACTCTTAGGATACACTGGTGAGCAATGGATATAATTCTAAGTTTCATAAAATTTGTAGAGATGAAGAAACAAATTCATCGATATCTTAAATGGCCTCAGGGTGAATAAGTTTGATGATTGTTGTTGAACTATTTTCCCTGGGCCAGGTAGGACTATTTTATCAAACCCAAGTCCAAGATAATACGGTACACAAAAGTTTAAAAAAAGTTTTCTCCAAAATGTTGAGACTCCACAAGAACCCAGCTTGATAGATTCACCTACAACATTGCATATGGTAAATGCGTGACAAATGGAAAGCAAACCAGACTAAGATGCATAGACATTTTTTGTTTAGAGACTGATAACTGAGTGTTTTACGGCACATTTGCCAATTTCCATTTATACATATTTGCATTTCAAAAAAGCACAGAGATAGTCCCTCAGGCATGCCACTAGGAAGGCATTTTTCATAACTGCATCCACTGCATAAACCTGCATGTTCTTCCTTTAAGAAGCAAATTTTCATCCCTGACCTTTGGCCACACAGATTCAAATGTCTTCCGGCAACAATCCAGAGTTACAGCTTTGATAAGTTAAATGACATTCAATGAAGACTCCCCACAAACAAAGCACTGTGCCCAGGGCAAGATCTCGGCCTTGGATCGCCAGAGTGTCCTAATAAATACGGTGCCATTGAGAACAAAAGTTCCAAAGTTCCTCCCCACATTTTTATTTCAAACTAAAATCTAGTTGAAATTCAGCCTGTGTGATGCATTGTTAAAATCACTCCGGTGTAGTTCCGTAAATTCCTGTAAACAGAGTTACCATGCTTGAAGCTTATGCTCTTTGTAAAGAATAAAACACAAGGAGAATATCTTGTGACTATCCCCCAGTTTCACAGACAAGGCTTAAGACTAGTCCTAGACTAAGATGTAAGTCAGAGTGGTTTCAGCTGAAAGAAACTTGCACTGACAGATCTTGAATATCAGTGTCTTTGTTTTGTCTCAAGATGCACACCAATAATGCTTTTTCCTACGCTTGTTTATAAAAATTACTTATAATATCATAACTGAACTACAGTCTAATCCTGGCTTAGTACAGTATAAGCCTTGTCTGTGAAACCGGGCCTAAGTATCTTAAAGGAATAATCTGTTCAGTTCTTAGTAAAGCTTAGCGGATATAATGTGATATAATAACAGCTTTTATGTTATAATGTTGATTACTAAATTAATGTCCACTTGCATATTTTCCTTTGTTTGTGTTACAGTAAGGACCTTGGAGAATTTGAAAAACAATACAAACATAACAGATAGACAGATATAAACAATATGCATGTTATGCATTTGTAGACGGTAATACATTTTTTACACGTACATTGCCTAAACAATGTTAAATGTAAACACTGTAAACTAACAATGTAAACAGCTTTATAGATCAACTAATATCAAATCATTTTAACAGAACAATTAGCATAAATTATAAGCTTTAAATTTCTGCATTTAAATCTTTCACAAATGGTCTCCAATTACTTTCATAAGTGAGTGCTTCACCATGTTTTTGTTTTATTTAAACACTTTTTACACATTTCTTCATTCATTCATTCATTCATTCATTCACGTTTGTAGTATTTATTAATATTTTAACTTAGCTTTAATGTATATTTTCTGTTTTTATTTTAATTTAGTTTTTGTATAATGTTCTTTTTATTTTTTTATTTCTATTAATTTTTTTTATTTCCTTTTTTCATTTTAAGTTTTTATTTAAGTAATTATTTTGTAATTATTTTATTTAAATTGGCTCCCATGGTGACATCTTTTTTTAATCTGATTTTTTATTTAATTTCAGTTGTCGTTGAAGTTTTGGGAGGCCGATTATTGGGTGGCTGAAGGAGAGTCGCGGCCCGCTTGATGATTTCTTGTGACAATGTCTGTTGGATCTGCTTGCATCAGGCAGGCAAAAAGGTATCATGGGCCGATTCATGACTTCCTGTTGTCTTGAGGCCTCTTTGTGGAATTCGGCTCCTCATGTTTCAATGTTCCGATCAAATCTTAAGTGTCTGATTCCCTCTGATGCACTACAACTGCATCAACTTTAATTCTCACCACCTTATCAAACCTGTCACAGGTTTTTGACGACCATGTGCATCTGACCAATGAAGAGCCCCTGAAGTTGAATCAGCAGATTGCGCTGTGAAAGATTCTGATAAGGCAGCCATTCATGTAGAAAAACTGAGATTTACCGGCAGAGCTCTGAGAAAACCATCTACACATCAAGGTCAAATGGCAGCCGGCGCTTGAGGAGCATCTGTGAGCAGCTAGTTGGCATACTGCATCTTGCTAAACAGTGTTTCGGACGTTCATTGATGGCTGGGTGAAGATACAGTTTTTTGATGCATTGTTGGAGTCGACACGCGTTCCCCCCAGTGCCCATAACTCGTTCGTTATCCGCCAAGCTGCCGCCATAAAAAATGTAGAGCAAGCGTTTGTGAACAGACTCTTCCTAGATTGACCTGTCAATCCAGTCGGTTCCCTGACATATCAGCACCCAAGCCAAAAAAAGCGCAAAGTTAGCCGCTCAATGCATCCTGTCCCGGCTAAAAGTTATCAGGTGCACCTTGGAAAAGTGGCACTATGTCCTTCAAACGCCAGGCGTGATCAATGGGACCAATGACCTGTGCGGCCAAACATACCGTGTCGCTTCCAAAGCGGTAATGTCACGGAAGACCAATAGCTACCCATAGACGCTTTCTCATCTGCCTGAAGAATCACCCGTTCAGCCAAGGGTTTGTGAGATGGTTTACACACAATCCCGTTCATCACAGACATCCACTTTTGACCTGACAAGCCATCAAGAACGCCACACAGACATATTCCACGATATCCCACTGTATATTAGCGTAGTTTAATATGAATACGGGCATAATGTGCATTCATTAATTATTTACCTGCTGCCACCCAAGACTGATGTGGAACATTCTGGAGTCTGTCATTACTGCGCCGACATACAGCTGCTGACAGGAAACCAGAGCTTCTGAATCCATCTGCGCCAACAAATCAAGCCTTTCCCAATAATCACAATTGCCTGCAATCCTGCACAAATCTGCTTGCCAACAAAGAGATTTTCTGTTTTGTCAAAAAAAATCAAATTCTGATGGCAAGCTGGTGTACTGATTATTACTCGAGGTGTATGGAGCTTTTTAATGATCAAAGGCAAATTTTTTACTTTGTTTTAATATTTTATCTTGATTGTTTCATTGTTTCATCTCAAAAACTACTCCTACACAACTAAACAATTATTAAAAAAAGATTAGCTCAAACATTTTACAATGTTTTAAACATTTTTACCCTCAAGTTACCCTCAACAAGACCAGCGGTGGAATACATAATGTACTTCAGTTTGAGAATGACTGAGCTAAACAAAGAGAGAACAAAATGTTGAATGTACGAAAAAATATTTATATCCATTTGTTTTTAGAGCTAAATCATGAAGGCATGCAGATGTGGAATCAGTTCCAATACAAAAATGAACAAATCATGGCAACCACAAATTAACCATTGTATTGCTACACTAATTATAGTTTAACCATGGTATTTGTAGTAAAATTGCAGTTATTCAAATGAGAATCAATGTGCCAAAAACACGGTTAATAAAATTTTTCTAGGCTACAATAAAACCATGGTTAATGTTCGTTAGGGTTAAAATGTAGTGCACTTGTTAGTATATTAGCGCATCTGTGCAAACAGTGTCATTAAAGAGTTTGAAAGGAATTATAAGACGTTATAGATGAACATTACTTTTAAATGTGTAAAGTTTCCAGTTTTAAGTTCCATTTTTACCCAAAAGTGAGAAAATGCACTCATATACAGTACTAAAGGGAAAAAAAAGGAAAGAACGTGACATGTGGCCAGGTTTCCCATATGCTCTGCATTTAACCCATCCAAGTGCACACACACACAGAGAAGTGAACAACCACATGCGAACACACACCCAGAGCATTGGGGAGCCAGTGCTGCTGCACCCGGGGAGCAGTTGGGGGAACAGTGCCTTACTCAGAGGTCTCAACTCAGTCATGGGAATTGAAGGTGGAGAGAGTGCTGGGTATTCAGTCCGCCCACCTACAATCCCTGCCAGACCTGGGACTCGAACCTAAGACCTTCGGGTTACAGGGCCCACTCTCTGTCCAGTAGGCCACGGCTGTCCCAGTACATCTACGTTACCATTGCAGTTTAGTACCTCTTTAAGTAGGATTATATACATCAAATGCCCAAGAGCTGAGTGGCTTCCTGAAAAACTTTTTCATTCCGCGTCCCCCATAAAGCTCTCGCTGGATCCGCTTCTTAGCTATCAACAAGAGGAAAGCCTGTATTTCCTCAACAGACAAAGAAACAGCAATTTTTTTCATTGTTAAAAAAGGTCAGATGCTTCGTTGGCTATGCAGATTTAAATTGGGTCTAGTGTTTGATGTAGTTAAGATTCTCTCCGGCCAATCAGTGATCATCAGAGTTTACATGTCACGATTGGGTAACGGTAACGTTACGGTTTGCTTGGCACCCCAAAAGAGAATCTGAACCGTACTGTGCAATGTATACCATCAATGGTCTCCTGAAGGTAATTCTATTGCCTTCTACAAAATGGGGTTCTGATACATTCAGATCCGGGGTGACCAAAATGCAGCCCGTGGATGTCTATTAAAAAATATTATACATGGCCCGGCAAACATAATTTATAAAATGTGTAGTTTCACAATGTCACCACGAGATGACAGCACTAAATTTTAGACCAGATGTAGCTATTAAAGTGAGTAATAACAATTTGATAACTCATATCCGTTCTCATTTCTTTCGAGCACGAGAATTCCTGAACGTGCCAAAAGCGGAAGACCGCAACTCATTTGAACCACGCAAGCTCAGAACAAACGTGTTTACTGTCGATCAGGCGACTACTAAAGAGCGCTGTGAGAAGCGTCTAAGTTTGGAGCAGAGAATTCCAAACAAAGATTCCAAAGATACAAGATTCTGCAGTGTTCTAGTTTAAAGACATTCTCAAGGAAGTTATTAAATAAATTAAAGATATTTTTGACATAAGCAGTTTTGTGCTTTTATTTGTTTAATATAAATGTGTTAATGGACATAAAGTCAATCTATGTTATAATTATTAATAAATTAAAAAAGTTAGGCCTATTAACAGATTTTTACGTCCTCATACCAGCCCCCCAGTATATTCACTTTGTGGAATCCAGCCCCCTTTAGGAAAAGTTTGGACACCCCCATCCAGATCAATGAAAATGTACATTTTATAAATACAGTTCTGAGCTTAAAGGGATAATTTGGGATAACCCAAAAATGTTAATTATGTTATTAATTACTTACCTTCTTATCTTCCCAAACCTCAAAGTCTTTTGTTCTTCTACAGAACACAAATTAAGATATTTTTGATGATATCCGAGAGCTCTCTGAATAATAAGGACATTGTTCAAATAGTCTATCTGACATCAGTGGTTCAACTGTAATATTATGAATATGCATAAAAAAGACTGAAAAAATTGTTAAATAAAGTCTTTATTTTACTTTTCTTCATGCACAAAAAGTAGTCTCGCGCCTTCATAAAATACAAGTTGAACCACTGATGTCACATGGACTCTTTTAACATTGTCCTTACTATGTTTCTTGGCCTTGAACGTGTTAGTTGGATTCCTGTCTCTAAATCTCTAAACGGCATGAGGGTGAATAATTAATGACATTTCTTTTTTTTGGGGAGGTGAACTAAGTAATTTAATCATTTAACAGTAGTAAAAAACTATTAGCAGCAACATTATAGAGACCTAAATCATAATAAAAATACCACAGATACGTGAAAAGCTCCACCACCACAGGCAGTGAGCAGCATACTGATTAATAAACAAAAGATGAAAGCGAGTAAAAAAAAAAGAAAAAGGCAGTTCTTCCTGTACAGTCTTCCAGCAATCGCCAGTGCTAAACTACAATGATTCTCATTTCCTTTGCAAAATTAAAATGTTTACTCTGATTACACCTCCTTCGGAGTGGAAAAACAAGACAGCGCCAGTCGAGGAGGAGGGATCCCACTAAGCGCAATGGCATTCTCGCAGGTTTGTGTGACTGATGAAAGCAGCAGCGTAGCCGTCACAGCGCACTCCGCGCACCCATGCGGCCCTGCGTGTCTGTCTCCCGGCAGCTCTTCATTAGCCACCTGCCTGTGATCAGACTTCCACTGTACCTGCAGTCTGCTCTGCCAGCCTTTCAAATGCCAGCGATACGATGGCAAGAAAGACCTACTTACCACTCATCATTATGTCTAACTACCTCTGAGATTTCTTTTCTGCCGTTTAAACCGAGGAAGCGCGTTATATAATTGGCCAGGCGACTGAGTCTGCGGTCTGTGTTTTCAGATGACATGGAAGAAGAAAGCGTTTTGCATAAAACAAGAAAACATCCCACTTCGCATTTCTCCAAGAAATTCCTCAGAGCATTCGGAGGTCATTATCCAAACAGATATGTGCATATTTGTGTTGACATGATACACATTTGGCATACAATTATCACATTTAGCCGTGCGTTTTTTTCCTTCTGTAAATGTTCCATAAATACATTAGCGCTAATGATTCTTGATGAAATTTGATTAAATCCTTCTACTCCACTGTGGCAGTCTTATGACTTTTCACTTTCTGCTACAGAGGGCGGATTTTAATATAAACATAATGCCTCCCACACGATTACTTACACAACGGTCCCGCACAAGATGAATAGTCATGACACATGCTTATCTTAAACAAAAAATGTGGTATTCTGTGCTGATAATGCTAACTTATATTAAACATGACTTGCGCTACCTCTCAAATGCAGATGGATGGAAATCCCTACTGCAAACAGCGACATCCTGTCTGGGCCTGACAGCCCCTGTCAGCCCCTCTGAAAAGGGATGTCAGAACAAATAATGGTGTAGACTAGAGGAACAAGACTAGACCTTAAAGAGTGTCAAACTGGTTTCACCCATCTGTCATTGGTTGTTCAGTCCCGCCTCACTCTCACACCGTTAAGCTGGTCGGGATGCTCAAAGGTCATTGACAAAGAGCTACTGGAAGAATGTTAATGATTAAAAAAAAAAAAATAACTTTCAAAAACTTTTAAAAATTGTGAACAAAAGTTTAATTTTAAGGACTTAAATGTCAAGTGGTGTTACCAATTAAAATCAATTACATAAAGCGTTTTGTCTCTCTCATTCTTTCTCTCTCTCTTTTTTTATTACAAAAATGAATAAATTTGATCATTTTATTTTTAAAAAACTTGTTTGTCAATATAAAATTCTTTGATTCTTAAATGCAGTTGTATAACTAAAAATGCATTTTCGAAAAACAGTTAAAGCTATATATATATATATACACACACAGTATATATTATTATTATTATAACACTTTATAACATACACAACTTTGAGCACTCCAGGGTGATTATGGACAAGAAAATATCCAACCCTGGCTTCCTGTTTCACAGATATATATATATATATATTTATATGATGGAATACAAAGCCCAAAATCCCCTCAATCCAAAATCCAATCATCAACACAATGAGAAAAACCAAAAAATATACTGATGATGTGCAACAAAAAATAACTGACCTTCACAAATTATTAAAGTGGCTTTAAGAAAAGAGCTAGAGCAGTGAAAATTACCATTTTCACCATCAGGGAAACAATGAAGAATTTTCAATCAACATAAAAATTTACGAAGCTGCCTGGAAGAGGACATGTATCATCCTAATACACGGCAAGGAGTAGAGTTTGAGTGGCTAAAGACTCTTCAAGGATCACAGCTGGAGAACTGCAGAAAATAGTTGAGTCTCAGGGTCAGAAAACCTTAAAAAAAAAAGTCAAACAGCCCCTACATCAGCACATGTTGTTTGGGAGGGTTTAAGAAAAATTCTTCTTGCTGTACAATGAAGTAAACTGCTGTCTGCTGTATTTTTGATGTTGTGGTTCTATATTTCAGCTGGGTGTCCTGTACATCTTGTTTAGACACATGGCATCATGGATTCTATCAAATGATAGCAGATAAAAATCAATAATTCACTGACTCTGTCAGAAATTTTATTTCACGAGTTCATGCTTCCTCATTAACGAAATGAATAAACAAATTTGGCGTGCTGTCCCGGGAGCGAGCCGGGAGAATCGGCAGACTCCGAACCCTAGCGGCTTGAACCCTAGGCTTAGTGGTTCGGTGTCCGGCTCGATCTCCGTCTGCCTCCCTGGAGGAAGTCGTGGAGCAAAGGAGGAGATGGGGAGGAGGAGGGGTGCACAAAAGCGAGATGCGGAAGTAGGGAAAGCGGGTTTATTTATAGTGGGAAGGAAGGATTTGATTGGCGATCGTGACGAGGAGATTGATTAGATAATGCGATGTCAGGCATCCAGCGATCCTCCCGAACCTATGTTATTATCAAAACATTCACAATGGGCCATGGTTGGGTCTTCCATTGGGACATTAATCTAAAACAAACATCCAGTATGAAAACAAGAATTAGTCACAGAGTACAAAATTAAGCTTTTGCCATGGCTGTCCCAGTCCTCTGACCTGGACCCTGCAGAAAATGAGTGAGGTGAACTAAAGAGAACCATCATGGAGCTAGAAATCTAAAGGGTATGGAGTGATGAAGGAATGGTCTCTTTCCTCTTATCAGGTGTTCTCCAAACTCTTCAGGCGTTACAAGAGAAAACTCAGATTTGTTATTTTGGACATAGCAATATTTGGGTACCAATAATAATAATAATAATAATAAAAAAGAACTTCATCATGAGTTTTTCTCCCCATTTTCAATTTTTTTACTTCAGTGATAGATTAGAATTTTGTATATTTTTTGAATGAAAGATCAAAAGGATAAACAATGCAGATTTGTTTCCACAGCCACCTTTGCTCAGACTTACCAAGGATGCCAATATTAGTGGAGGGCACTGTATATATTCTATTAGTTTTTTTGTTTTTTTTTCTTGACCCTGGTGACCCAATGAGCTTTACAATGTTTACTGGTCATTATTTAATTTAGCAATATCTGTAATGCATTAATATTTGGCCTGTCTGTGTGACTTAAATCATTTTCTTTTGGCAAATTATAGCTGTAAAAGAAAAAAAAAAAACTTATGCACACCTGAGGCATTTTTCCTCAGCCCTTGATAACAATTATATATTACTACCTCTAAAAGATTAAATCTAAAATTAATAGCAGTTATTAAGATTGATGTGGTTTGGAAGTGCTTGAATTGCAGCAAAAATGAACAGAATATCAACTGATATATATATATAAATATATATATATATACACAAATATATTTGACATGCACTGCACAGGTGCACTGTAGGGGAAATAGGTTATGCTCGGCAAGAACAAAGAGGGACATTGCAGATGAAAAACAGGTGAAATTAGCTCAGGAAAAAGGAACATCAGTCTCCTGAGCAAAGTCAGGGAATGAAAAGACAGAGCACATGGCCGTCGATCATTCTGGGCCAGTTTATAGCAGTATAAAGTAAGCAGTGATGCATAATTCATCTCTCATGTTGACCCTTGTCTGCTGACCCGGCAACACACAGAAACCACACCCATGATGGATGCTTGCTTAAGTCATCTATTGGCGCAGTTTTGCCAGAGATAAACTCTGTAATTAATGTCTTAATTTAGTTATCTCTCATTTATTTCCACGGCGTAGAGGTGACTCTTGCTGCGGATGGAGAACAATGGGCATCTGAGGAGACGGGCTTTTGGCAGAAAAGCATGCAGGAGAAATGCTGAATAACAATACCATCATCCATCATAACATGCTGAGAGTTAGCAGACTACAATCAGCCAATGGTGGACCTCCTGGGACGGAAGCAGAGTCTGAAATAAGCAAACTTCTCACAGCCCTGCAAACTTTGCTCTCCAAGAGCACAGAGGAACATTCATTGGTGTAAATCATATGTGCCTGCTGTTATTATGAGTGGAATATGGCTGATGACCAGTTCCTGAGAGCACTCAAACAGCTTACGCAACAAGTCTTTCGGATAGAGCACTAATCAACTGGTACATACAACAATACACACATAATGCTCGCAAAGATGATGTTTGTGTGAATACGAGCATGCAAAGTGATAAAAATATGCAGCTTTTTAAGTTAACTTTCAAATTAAAATACAATATACTGTTTATTCCTTTGCTTTAAAAAGTAAAAATATATTTTTTTCCTGAAACAATTAAAAGGTAATTAGGCTTAAAGTGTGGGAATGAAACAACATAAAATTAGATGTGATCAGATAAGCCATTAAAAAAAAAAAGATTTTCGTCTTTCTTTTTTATCTCGTCTGCTTCATTTTTTCTCATTTATGTAACATCAGGAAAAAGAATTGTTCGTGAAAATTAAATAAAATTTTGCACCTTTGCATTTATTTCAACGTTGATGTCGCGAATGAGCTGCCGCGATGATCACTCTCCAGCAGATACAAGGACGCAGAGCAGGATTTTCCATAAGAGAACATTAATTTACACAGACAAGAGAGAGAGCTGAACGAGTACAACACGAATGCAGGCACATAACATCACATTAACGATCGACAAAGATACAAGACATGGGGTGTGAATTTATACAAAGACTAATCAGGGAGACAATACAGTACATGGCTGGACAGGAATGATCATTGATCAGGAAGGTGGGGTTACATATGAGGTAAGGCACATGGGGAGGACAAAATGTAAACAAACACGGAGCACATAGACAAGAAAACATAAAAACAGGCACATGAACAGGACGGGTGTTACATAGCCCCCCCTCTAAGGAGCGGCTTCCAGACGCTCCGACTGCAGAGATGGATGCAACACCCTCCAAGGTGGAGCAGATGGTGGGGATGCCTACCGGGGCAGACCAGATGGTGGGAACGCCCTCCAGGGCGGAGCAGCCCACCTGGCCCTACCAGGCAGCGATGATGCTCTCCTGAGCCGACCAAACAGTTCAAACCACCTGGGCGGAATCAACGAAGGCGACGCCCTCCAGGACGGGGCAGACGGCGGGGATGACCACCTGGGCAGACCAGACGGCGGGAACGCCCTCCAGGGCGGAGCCGATGGTGGAGACACCCTTCAGGGCAGAACAATCCATGATAATGCCCTCCGGAGCCGAACAGGCACTGTTAATGCCCTCCTGGGCTGAACAGTCACTTCTAATGCCCTCCTGGGCAAAACAGGCAGTGACAGCGCCCTTCTGGGACGAACAGGCTATGACAGTGCCTTCCTGAACCGACCGTGACTCAGGGACCTCCATGGGTTCAGCAGCCACCAATGGGGCCTCTGGAGACTCTAAGGCTGGAACCGACATCTCCAGAGGTTGTGCAGCCACTGGCAGACCCAGCGGAGTCTCTGAACCACATACGGGCTCCGGCGGCTCGGGCCATGAGGCCTCACAGTTTTCATGGGACTCGGGAAATTCAACAGACGACAGTGGAACCAGATCACAGACCGGTTCTGGCGGATCCGGCAACAGTGGATCCAGATGACAACACACGGTTCTTCCTACCGTGTAACGGGTTAGAACCCGTTATTTGCAGGCTAGGAACCACAAGGACCTTCAAAACTTCCTCGGACAGGGTGCCCAGAACCGACTGGGTCTCAAACAGCTCTTCTGGCTGTGCAACCGAACCTGACTGGACACCACACAGCCCCTCTCGCTGTGACACGGTGTCAGAACCCGCAGGGTTTGGTGAAAGCAGCTCTCCAGGCTGCACAACCGATACCGACTGGACTAAACATGGCCCCTGTCACCATGAAACAAGACTGAAACCATTATTTGCGGATCAGAAGCTGCAAGAGAGTTAAATGACAGCACTCCAGAC
This sequence comes from Enteromius paludinosus, assembly GCA_032361165.1. NCBI lineage: Eukaryota > Metazoa > Chordata > Actinopteri > Cypriniformes > Cyprinidae > Enteromius > Enteromius paludinosus. Next base: position 4,037,807 of record JAUMHQ010000075.1, on the reverse strand, counting down.
TGCACAACTGGAACCGACTTGAGGGACCACGGACTCTGGCATGTCTCTGAACTGGCATGTCGGCCCACAAATCTGGTTTCGGAACCGGACCATGTGGACTGGAATCCACGGGGATCTGGATTCGTTTTTGTGAAGCTGGCACTTTTCGCCCCTCATATTGATCCAGTCTCGGAAGTGGTTTCCGCCTTACCATGAGGCATGAGCCGGGCATTAGAGGATGGCTTCTTGGCCGTAAAACAGGAACTGGATTGGGGAACGACCCTCCTGGCCGTGACTCTGGAACTGGACTCGAGATCGGCACTAGTCGCCCCTTTTCCGCCTTACCACGAGCTGCAAGCCAGGCAATGGAGGATAGCCTCCTGGCCGTTGCTCGTGCGGACCGGGAGGAGGAGTGAGCCCATTGAGGAGGCGGTGGAGGATCTCTTCAGGACCAATGTACAGTCGTTACCGGCGCACAGGTCCGTGAATGCAGACCGAAGTCTGCAAAGATGTATCTTCGGACGATCAACCAATTTTCGCTTGGGTCGATTGTTTTGTAATGAATGAGCTGCCACGATGATCCCTCTCCAGCGGATACAAACACGCGGAGCAGGATTTTCCATAAGAGAACATTTATTTACATAGACAAGAGAGAGAGCTGAACGAGTACAACACGAATGCAGGCACATAACATCTCATTAACGATCGACAAAGATACAAGACATGGAGCGTGAACTTATACAAAGACTAATCAGGGAGACAATACAGGACACCTGTGAACACGGCTGGACAGGAATGATCATTGATGAGGAAGGCGGGGTTACAAATGAGGTAAGGCACATGGGGAGAACAAAATGTAAACAAACACGGAGCACATGGACAAGAAAACATAAACACAGGCACATGAAACTGGACTGGTTTTACAGTTGAAACCAACGTATTTCTAAAATAAATGTTTCTAATTTATTATTATTATTTACTTCTAAAAGTTGTGATTTGATTCACAAATAAATTACCCATATAAGACAATTATTTTAATGAATAATTAAAAAAAGAATGAACAAATTAAATTAACAAAATTAAATAATAATAATAATGATAATAAAAAAACTTTGGAGTTACCAGGTTCAAATAAATGTGTTGACTCCCTCATTAAATATATAATCAAAAAATTAAAAAAAATTAAATAAAAAAAACCTTCTGTAAATTTTTATGAAATTAAATAGTTTAAACAAACAAGGTGTTTTACTATTTTGAAAAGGGTGATTTGGTAAAATAAAGTTTGGTTATAAAACATTAGTTTCAAAAGTTTGCAGTCTGAGATTTTTTCTCAATTTTTCTATTTTTATTATGTACGATGTTAGATTCTGCAAGTATAAATAGAGAATTTTACCTAATGAACAAATTGCTTGTTACAATTTTTTGAACAAATTACAAAAATTACCTGTATGTTTATTATATATTAAAAAATATTATTTTAATAAAGACAAACTCAGGCCTGAGTAAAAATACATACACAGAGACATTTAAATAATTATTAAATAAATATTACCATGACAAAAATAACTAAAATCTAAAATAAATACATTTTACTATTCATTTTGTTGCAACACAGCTTGCACTAGTATGGCATTAAACCTGCTGCATGTTATACTTTTAGAATTTTTAAACCAAATAGAGTTTCTCCAGCAATGCATTACTAGTTTAGTAAAAGTTATAGTACGCAAGTACAAAAGCCATCCCGAATATCCAGCTCTAATTAATATGCACATCCTTGGGTTCTCACAGAACAAGGACGTGTTCACAATGTGTTCTGTGAATTTGCTTTTGCACTTAATCTTTTTTCAATTTACAGGTAAGTTAACAGAGCCATCAAGCAGAAGCTACGCAGGTTAAGAAAGTGATAGCCATGCTCAGGAACGGCCAAATGCAATCACTGACTGCAGCACAATACAACAATGAATCTGACAGAGGGCAGGAACCTTGACAGTGGATGGAGATGGAGATCAATGAGAATTCTAAATGGGCATTGTGCAACACCGAGCACCAACAACTGAATGCACCCAGAGTTCAGACACAGGCAAAGAGGCCACAGCTGCCAATCCATCTAATCAGAGAGATCAGTGGCCGAGAGATGCTGGGTGCAGTTCAAAAGTGTCCATTAACGCTAAATGCTTATACATTCTGACTGAAGCCTTGTAGAGTAAAGCAATCAGATACAAAAGAACGCTTCATGATGACATGGCTGGTATTACACAGAGACATACTATTCTGTGATGGAGATGACATTGTTCATGTCTGGCGTGGTGGGTCATGATTAAGAGGGTGCTGAAAAGAAATTATAAAATGATAGGAAATTAATTGCCAAATGCATGGTGTTGCATATGCATTTTGATGATTACAAAAGACTGAACTTAAAAGGGTATGTTTTCACAATTAAATTTAAATTTTGTGTAGATTTAATTGCTGTAATATAACACTTTAACAGACAATGTCTAAAGAAAAAAAATAGATTTTTTTGTTTTCACGAAACCAACTGACAATTATGCATTTTAATAACTGAATGAATGAAGGTATAAGATTATGTAAATTATGTACTATTCTTATTAAGAAATAACTGAATTAATTTCATGATCTGACTGAATTAATAACGATACAAAATAAACGTAAAATTCACCTATAGTTTGTTACGTTCTGTCTGTTCTTAGTTTCGGTTTCATGTGTTCTTACGTTAGTTTCGGTTTCATGTCTTCCTGTTTTAGTTCTTGTTTGCCCATATTTGGTCTTTCCTGTGTTTGTATGTAATCATTAGTTAATTTGTTCCCACCTGTGTTTCCCCAGCTGTCCTCCATTTTATCATTAGTCCCATGTGCATTTATACCCTGTCTTTTATGTTCTCAGTTGGTTGATCAATGTAAATGTTACCTGTGGAAGTTACTCTCCTCGTCTCTTGTTGAGACCGTTTATGTTACTTACTAAAAGACAATTATTTGTTGGCCCTCCTTGACTCCAGCGATCTCCTTTCCCTACACAGTTGTGACCGATTGATCGACCCCAACAGTATAATGGAACGTGTAGAGGATCAACTGTTCCAGCTCCAGCAAGGTAGGCGGCCATTGGAGCAGTACGTGGAGGATTTTCTGAGCTATTCTTATCTGGTGAGCTGGAGCGATTATTACATCAACCTCTGCTTATGGATGGGACTTAATGACAAATTGTTTAGTTTATTTTAGTTCTTTCTAGCGATTGTCACAGACTCGTAATTTAATTTCTTAATCTCGTCCGAGTTTAATCATTCCAAGTTTTTTGTTGACTTTGAAGATTCTTGTTCAAGTCCCATCCAAGAGCAGAGGGACACTCCAGCTCCCCACGAGCTGGACTCCTCCACCTACTGTCCCAATGTGCTCGCTCTTCCGACAGTCTTCCTATGCCCATCCATCTCCTAGCTCGCGCTGAGGGAGCATTCCTGATTCTCGGCCAGGAGAGCCAATTCCAGTTCCTGATTTATGGCCAGGAGAGCCAATCCTGATTCCGGTTCCTCATTTACAGCCAGGAGAGACGATTCCTATTCCAGTCCCTAGTTTACGGCCAGGAGGGCCGAGCCCGAATCCAGTTTCTTTTGGATTCTTATTAATGTCAATTTCATTTCTCAAAAAATCTTACTGACCCTAAAATGTTGGCATGTGAAAAGAGATTGAAATGACATTTACTTGTGTCTTATACCAAACACATACTAGACTTTAAGTTCAGGGTTCATCTCTCTTAAACAGTTTATTTGAAATAATTTCTCTTTGGTGAAAATAAATAAGACTTTTACTTCTACAAGGGTGTGGCCATTACACCTAATTTCATTACGTTGTATGATTCATATGCACTGTTTATTGGCATTTTGTGAGATCTCAGTTACTCTGAACTCTATCCACATTGGTCGTTAACAAAACCCATCTTGGAGGAAGAGTGCTCATTCGCTCCTGGTCAATTTAAGTCCAAGGTTTAGTTGATTAAAGACTTGAATGTCTGTCTAACGAAATTAGATTCAAGGAACGAATTTTAGCTAGGTCACTGATCATCCAATTATTGCGTATATGAGAGCATAGGAGAAATATCAAATCCTTATATTCTCAAGTTCTAGTCCTATTAACACAGCCCTTGTACTAATAAAGCAAAGCAAATTCGTGCTGTATAATGATGCTTGTCCCTAGGCTCTTTTGACTTTTTCCAGCACCTACCGTAAGTAAACCCTGGCCCCTGTTCATTAAAAGACCGAGAAGCACCACAAAGCCACTGCTACATTTGTGAAGGTTTCATTGTGGGCTTGTCTTCTCCTGTTGATCTAACCTTTATTGAGCCTTTATTAATTCAGAGCTCAATTCAGCTGTGTTAGATTGTCATGAGAAGGTGAAATTAACAAGGTGAACATAGCAGAGACTAATGCCTTGAGCCCGGCTCATGCTGGGATCACACCGGCCTGTGAGTAATTACTTCAGATTGGATTGCTTTAAAGCAAAGGTTCTGCTCTGGAAATCTCATTTCGACGTCAGCTTCATCAGGCCGTAGTTTGTATTTGACATCTTGAGCTCTTTATTCTGAATTAAACTGACTATAGCAGAGAAAAACATTTAAAATAATATTCAGAGGGAAGTTCAATAGCATTTATGGCTTATATGTTGGCTACAACAAAATAGAATTTCAACTTTTCTCAAAAAAGATCAATTCATAAACATGAAAAACACAGTTACAACTCTTAATGTATGTTAACACACACACACACAAACAAAAATGTTATGGTAACACTTTAGAATTTAGAACACGTATTCACTATTTTGCTGCTTATTAATAGTTTAGGTATTGTGAAGGATTAGGAATGTAGAATAAGTTAATGTAGAAGAAGGCATTAATATGTAAATACTACTAATAAATGGCCAATTTTTATGTAATGCACATGCTAATAAGCAACTAGTTAAGAGACCTTAAAATAAAGTGTTACCAATTAAGATTCTAAGAATAATTAATTGTATTCTAAGAAAACAAGGTGAGTATTAAACCTTGGTGAGCATAAGATACTGGTTTCAAAAACATTAAAAAATCAACCTGATCTCATGACGAAAACTTACCTGTAAGTAAATTTTTGCAAAAAACTATTTGACTATTATAAAAAGTCTTTATGGTCACTTCAAAGTCTAATCAATTGAAATTAATTCCGTAAGAAAATATATCTCTGTCCCTAAAATCATTGCATATGAAAAGATTCTTATAAAGGTACCAAACACATACTGACCTCAGGTTCAGGGTTCGACTCTCTTGAATGTTTTATTTGATTTAATTTTTCCTTTGGAGAAAATGTACTGTACTGTTAATTGGCGTTTTGTCAGATATCAGTAACCCTGAACACCAGCCACATTGGTCGTTAGCAAGTTATCTTAGTGCTTAAAGAGAATTCTAAGAATAATTGATTTTATTCTAATAAAAAAAAAAAGTAATTGATATTATAATCTGTGCTTAAAACCTTGGCGAGCATAAGATACTGCTCTCATGATGAAATCTGCTTACATACATTTCGGCAAGGTGCAAATACGTACCAATAAGTACATGTCACTGCAGTTTCCAACAGAGATAAACATTAGAGGTGGTAAAACAGCAAGCACTTGTAATCATTTTCATACACAGCACACACGTTTTGCTTTCTGGAAATAACAAGCTTGTTCAGCATAGTCCTGTGAAAAACGTAACTCACAATGAATGAGCTCAAAGATAAGACATCAGCATTTTTGCGATTACGTTTTTACATCACACTCGATTTTGTTCATAGTATCAGATAGGTGTAGTGCAGATGGTATGTTTTTGTTTAATGCCACTGAGCATTAGAGTTACTGCTGCACTCAAATTACATTTTAGATTAGAACTGCGATGACATGTACAAAACCAACATCACACAAAAACGTATTATATGTATGTTCATATTTTCTGGGGTAAAAAAACTCACACTCTTTTAGTACCACTCAGTGTACATTTCACATCAAATATGTCATGAAATGTACACAGAACTGTGCATTTCACACCTTGCAAAACAATTCCCACATGTGTGATTTCTTCATGAGATCAAGGTCAAGGTCATGTTTGAGTATGTATTTATGACTACTACTACTAAAAATAATAATATATACACTGCAAAAAAAAAATGCTTTTCTAGCTTAGATTTGTTTTGTCTTTCAGCCAATATATCTAGAAATTCTAAGTAAATTGAAAAAACAAGTCAAAATTATAAAATTATTTTAAATAAGATTATATTGTACTTGTTCTAAGCAAAAACTCACTTAATTTGAGCAGTTTTTCTGTGGAAAAAATATTTTAAAAACCCCAGATAATTGTGTCAGTTAATTGTTCCCCCACTGGTGAAATTGCTATGAAATTTTACCATATCGTCCATAAACACTGGAACGTCATTTCAGTTAGTTTCACCCTTGATTGTGTTGTATGCTAAAATTGTTCACACACTGTACAGAAACATTCCATGCAAAAAGAAGATGCCTAAAAGATGAGATTGCTCTCTCTAAAAAAATACATACTCCAAAAATGTCTAAATATAAAAATACTCCAAGAGATTGAAAATCCCCTTTCTAGAAAAGAGGTTAATGGTTAGAATTCCAAAGGACTGATATATATATATCAAGCGGAATAATAAAGATGACGGATAGTCACCAGGAGGGAATCAATGGGCAAGTCTGGAAAGCAGAACAGAAGTCTCATTAAATTTCTAAATAACACTATGGAATCTCGGCTCAGACCGACCAACTCCAAAATTCTCTCGCCTCTCAAGCTTTCAAACATAGAGACAGCCTGTGTATGCCGCTATATCACATCCGCAAGACGCTGGAGGCTTGATCAAAGACGTGAGCAGACCAGACATGTGCTAGCATGTTGGGTGTTGAGTATGAATGGAAGATGCTCCCGTGTGCAGGAGGCCAGTGCAATGTTCTCACCCTAATGAAATCTCATTAGTGGATGGAGCAATGTGTGGTTACCTGTTGTCACTGTCTGCATACAGTCACAAAGTTGAGTGTTGGACAGGGCTAACATTTGAATTTGCAGGACACGAGATGAAAAATGATAACCCTCTGATCATACAGACAACCAAAGAGCTAGAATACATTAACATAATACATACATGATTTAACAAACCACATGATATTGGATTTGTTTTTTTAAGTAATCTTGTTTGCATGTAAAAAAAATAAAGTTTTCATGAGACGAATGCTAGGGCAGGTGTAGTGAAAAAAAAAGTTAAATTTTTGAAAAGGCCAATATTTATTTTTTAAAAACACAATACGAAGAAGAAAGCAAGAAAGCAAATAAATAAATACAGGTAATATGTTAATAACTGGTTTGGACTTGAAGGGGGTATTTTGCAAAGGAATTGACATATTTGGGGGCATCTAAACATTTGGAGAATCATTGGCCCACTAGGGGCCTTCAGCAAACTTCCAATATGGCCTTAAAACACAAAACAATGTAAGACAAAACATTTTTTTTTTAATAAATAAATAAATAGAATGAAAATGAAGATGTGAACATTCACATAAAATAATAAAACAGATGTAAAAGAGGGTAAAACTACTTCAAATCTATATATTTCAAGAAAATCAAGATTAATTTATTTATTTCAATTATTTGTTTATTTATTTATTATTTTAAAAAAACAGAACTAGGTTGTAGTTCTCTTGGTCTTTGAAAACATGGATATATGAGCCTTATGAGTTTTAAGTAAAAAAAATACATGGATATTAATTCAACATTTAAAACATTTTACAATGGATTTTATCAAAAAAATATTTTACTGGTTAGAAATTGTGTAAAAAACTAAATATGTATGTGAGCGTTCTGTGCAAAGCTATTGCTAATTGTCTGGTGACAATAAATCAATAATTACTATTTTAAACTGACTGAATTTACATACAACATCTGAATCATTGCTTTTGGCGTTAGGACAATGGAATGCATTATTTATTTCTCTATTCATCAGTTGAATTTTTAATATCACACAAATGTTCCATTGTACAGCACTAATGATTAAAATATTATGAGCAATTTTAGCATTTTCCAATTTAGAAGAAGCAGAAAAATATTTTACTGGTTAGAAATTACGTAAAAAAAAAAACCCAAGTTGACAAAATGACAAAAATAACCTCTTTCGCCAGTAAGGGCAGCAGGCTGGCCTAGCGATTTCGCCTTGTGACATCTACACTGGTACACAAGACAACCGGTCCATCAGGAAGAGTCCCGTTCGCTCCCCAGAGCCCGTCCATCCCCGACTACTGTACGTGTTGTAGAGCTGTCTTGACTCCTTCAAGACTCAAATGTCAAGCTATACGCATTCACAATAAAGATTCCCTGTGAAGAAACATCTTGGTGAGCCTGTACAAATCCTCACAGACAGCCAAATCTTAGCGCGTTCAGCATGCCAGGATGTCTCCAGATGAATCCATAAATTTACTGTGCGAAATCGTGTATACGCCAACTGTGTATTTTACGGTGCATTTGCCAACAAGAGATCCTCCCCGGTTGTATCAAGAACAAGCGAAGGCAGGCGTTCAAGATTCAGCCAGATCACAACGTTGTATCTTTTTTCCCTCCGCAAAACAGTGCTACTAGTGAATCTCCATCGCTGCCATCTGCTCCAAAAGCAGATGGTGTGTAATGTCAGGTTTAGTCACTCATTTCACACCCAGCCTATTACTCCTTCAATTGTTTAGATTACCCCCATCTAAAGGTCACGGTTGCCATTTGGAAATCACCACGGGTCTGGAACATTCATGTGCCCTTTCTCTGACATGATCTACAAGGGGCACGATCTCTGCTCGCCTCCTCTGACTGGACAGCTAATATGGCTTCTGGAAATGCTCTGATACTTGACTGTACCGTTTAGGTGTTTCAAATATTCCCTGTCAAGCAAAGAGTTTATCAGTAACATGATTAAACGGCGCCTCCTCTGAAACCTCTTAAGATCTGACAAATTAGAACAACTGCCGGGTAAAAACATTCTTAGGTCTTCATATTAATAAGTACGGGGAGAACTTTTTAAGAAACAGTGCACTTTCCATCTCCATTCTAAGCCTATTTACTATTTCAAAGAGTTGAGAAAGTAGAGTGTGGAGTTAAGCGTACTATCCAGCGGCTCCAGATTGAAAAAGTTCTTACATCACCATACTAAATCCTGCTTCTGAATATGCCTACTTTCCGCCTACAGCAGGACATCTAAATTTGCAGTATTCAGGAAAGAAATTCTGAAATTAGGACATATGGCTGACAGTTTTTATCAAATGTAGTATGTTGGCTAATTTGACATATACTGCTAATAAGTTATTTTTTGTACCTTCTTATCTCAATAGCGTTGGGTTTCATACCGCCACCTACTGGTGTGGATGTATGAAGTTTAATTAATTGCTGATTCATATCAGAATTGTTTTTCTTTGTTTGTTTTTAAGTCTAAGGGTTCAACAGTAAATTTACATTTGTAGAAAAAAAAAAAACTAGATATAAAAGCAATAAAAACAGTAAATGCTGTTTTTATATCTTAAGATAACGCATTTTTTCCCTGTACAGTACAGTCCTAAAATAAATAGTTGTCTTTAAGGGGTTGCTTTTCATCAAAACGTTTCTTCTTTTTCAACATCAAACTATATCCATTTTTATATTCTTGTACTGTACACAGCAGTACAAGAATCTACGTTTGTTGTTGCTGTGTGTTCACTTCCTGCTTGTGTGTGTGTGTGTGACTGTGTCTTGTACAGAGGTATTTGATGGTGTGATGACTGTGGGCGTTGTTTGACCACACTTCCCGCCTGAGGTCCTGCTGTTTGTCCTCGCTCTGTGGAACACTGCAGTTTGTTTCTTTGCTCCAGTGGGCATTACTTATTTGGAAGTGTTATTTTCCCAATCTTATTTTATTTGAACAGGTGGATCACACACAAACACAAGCACTACAGCATATATGTGTATTATGTTGTGGACTCCAGCTGTTATGTTTTACATTTACAGTAAATTTATTCAGTACATTTCTACAGAATATTTGACACATTTATATAAAGCTACAAAAACACTTTTTTTGTGTTTTTAGAATCAATGTTTATGTATCATACCATTGTTGCTCATTTTAACTAAAATTACAATTGTATTTATTTATTGAAAAAAAAAGCTAACTATATACATATTAATATTAAATAAATATGTAGGTGTTTTTACATCATTTCTAACCAGTACCTAGGTCAGGGGTGTCAAACTCAGTTCCTGGAGGTTCCAGAGCCCTGCAGAGTTTAGTTCCAACCCTGCTCCAACACAGATACTATGCAGTGTTCAATTTAAACTGACGGACTTGATTAGTTGGATCAGGTGTGCTTAATTAGGGTTGCACCTAAACTCTGCAGGGCTCTAGAACCTCCAGAAATTGGGTTTGACACCCCTGATCTAGGTGTTGCCTTGGCTAATAACTGAAATAAGTTTAAGCCAAAGTTTAAAATTCTAAAGCTAAAAAGAAATATTAATAGCATGATAAAAGCTAAATATAAATATATAAACACAAACATAAATTAAAAAGATGAATGAAAATGACAACAGCACATTAAAAAATTAATAAAATGAATATATATATATATATATATATATATATATTAAAATAGTACAATCGTATATTATTTACAAAAATATAATTAATATTAAATATAATTTAAATATTTTATACCCTGAGCAGAAAAGTGCACATTATCATTATAGCAATTAAATTAAATATAGTTAATATTACTATAATATTACTGTAGTAAATGGGTTGAACTGACATAAATAGTATTGTGTTTTCAAAATGACAGCGGCAAAAAAAGAGAAACCTTATAGTTAAAACTAAAATTTGTCTTACACAAGCCAAAAAACTGTGCTTGAGGGTAATTAATCTTTTTTTTTTTTCCCAAAGGTTTTTTTTTTGCTAAAATGAACACTATTCATTTCTGGAACAAATCTTTTTTAAAGAGGAAAAAGAAAGAAACCTTTAACTTTCTCTGCTTAAGTAGAAAAGTGAAGTCAACTCTTTCTTTGTCGTTTGAAGTAATACAATACGTCCATAATGACCCAACTGGCAATACTCAAATATTCACACTGACCTGACCCATGTTTCAAGTCAATTGGACTATTGAAATGAGTAAGATTATTAATAAGTCAGTTATCAAAATGACATATAATGCATTATTGATAGAAGGTCTTTGAAGAGGCTTTTCTATTCAGCTGTCGTCGGGCCAGGCTGTGAAAGTCTGTGAAAGGGACAGTACCACACCTTCCATTTTAAACATTGGAATGTTGAAAGCTTGACATAAACTGTTGTGACAAGTGCAGATATGGTGAAAATAACTCAGAAGTCCTTCAAAGATGCCACACTATCTTTTTATGTGTATTACTTCAAGTGCATGCTTGACCTAGTTCTGTAAACAAAGAGAGCTGAAGGTTTTGCCGCACTGGAGCCTCTGAATGAGAGAAAATTAGTTGCATAACCAATTAGTTGAATAAAAGCTACGCAAAAGAACTATTAAGAGGAAACAAATTAAACCCTTTACCCGCACGGTTTCATCTCTGGCATGCTAGTATTGACGAGAACATTTCAAGAGGGCACTGGTTAAAAAACGCAGATTCTAAAATGAAATAAAACATGATTCAGGTATAAACCGAGCAGAATTCATAGACATTGTATTTCACTGATAAAGCAGCCTTAGATAGGCTTTTACTGTCTAATATAATTAATGAATCCGTACTCCCCTACCATTATATTCCAATTTATCGTACAGAAAGGCCATAACGGCCCAATAACTTCACGGCAACGAGAATGAAATACACTCAGCATCTAAATGAATGGATGTCTTGCTCATTTGTTCATCCGTACTGTCAGAGGTATAACTGCTATTAAGACCAGGTGCTTTATAAAACCATTTACATGTTTTACAATTGGTTTTTGATGCTTTCTAATATCAATAAAAGTAGACTTTTGATGTTCTCTCATTGAAATGTCATTACGATCCTGATTTATCACACCGGGGGATTTCGCTGCTGCTTATTCCTCAACCAGAGCTAGTGAAAACAAAAACGAAAGCATTTTACAATTAGACATTTTTCAACATTTGTTCTGGTACATCGAAATAACTTTATGGCACAGATTTACTTATGGCACAGATACCTAATTAGTTTCCATAAGTGGGCAATAACAAGAACATGGCATGTGGACAAATGCACCTCCTGCATTCACAGCCATCTGTTTCAGCAGTAACTTTTGGACTAGTTGCAGAATGGATAATGATGTGGATACTATTTGACAGCGTTCGTCAGAGAAAACGTCTACTAGGTCTTTAAGATTCAGAGACAGATGGAGATTATTGTCATGTGAAGTGAGATAAATACTGGTTCATAGAAATGAAAACAAATGGCACACCTGGGCAGTATGAATGTGTAGTGTTTTGATTTTGACTATTCCAGCAAACTTTACTTTTTTTTTTCCATAAATAAATGATAATTATTTTATTCTCTTTTTTCGTTTCTCTCTATAAATAACATCATTTATAACCTTACGAGAGTATATGGAAGGTGTGTATTTTTGTTTTCAAATAATGCATTAAGTTTCATGTTATGTGATGTCACTTCCTCTTGTGGAATTGCCCAATCGCGTCCCGCTCTCGTCAGAACAGCTTTGGACTTGAGTGAGACAGGTACAGTACATTGCAAATGTGCTCTGTGACATGGTGTTAAGATATTTGAGATTGTGTTAACAGACACTAGATGCAAACGCTTCAAGACTAGATCTTAGAGCTGCACAGTAGGCAAAGCCACCAACAGTGCCCGATGAGCACGAGCGAAGGTTACATAAGTTACACACAGCTTTCCTCCTTTCATTAATAAGAGCAACAATACATTAAAAATGATTAAGCTCCATGTACTAAAACGAAGAGACGTACTTACGTGTCGGGTTGAATGAAGCCCATAGAACGCTATATGATTACTCTCACGTGTACCATGGCCAAAATGTGCCGGCGTATCACCCACACACTCACTTGTTACTATCACTGAAAGCAGGACAATAAATACCACCATCCCAAATGGTCAAATAGTTTAAAACAGATACCAAACATACCATTATAGTGAACTCCGCCACAACTTGCCGCAATACAGAGCCCACCCGCACCCCTCTAATTGAACTAAAAATAGCACAAATGAACGTCAAACCATTCACCATGATCTGCAGTAATAAAATAGTTCCACCCTACCAGCACACAACGGGGAAGCAAAAAGGAGCACGCCAAACAAACGGGATGCCAGGAAAAAGAAAGCCCAAGACAAACAGGATGTCACGTAGCCAATCAAATAAAAAGCCCTTAAAGAGTCGGACCACTTAAGCCTCATTGGTCTGTCAACAATCACACACAACCAAGCCAAATGTTCACCTTGCCACATTAATTTTCAGTATATCGTGAGTTTTGTGTTAATGAGCTGTGTAGCACATCAGAGTGAATCAGACACTTAAGATTCGATCGGAAAATTTAAACATGAGGAGCCAAATCCCACAAAGAGGCCTCAAGACAACAGGAAGCCATAAATCGGCCCATGTCACACTGTTGCCTACCTCTTGCAAGCAGATCCAACAGACATTGTCTCAGGAAAGCTTGCAACATTAACACAAAAGAATACGTATTAAGAATCCCAATGTGAAATACCATGTGTTAATCCCTCATTGTATATGTATTTTGAATTACTATTAAATAGTTTAATATCAGTGTTTAGTATGGTTTTGCTTCAATCTTCTTGCTTGAAATGTTTCTGCCCACAAGTTCTTAGTCAAATGTATCATATTCATGTTATAGAAATCATGTACAAAATTATACTCTTCAGGAGCGGGAACATTCGGACCATGTGACTGATAAAATAACATTTTGGATTTATGATTTGGGAGGGAAAATGTCGATGGCATTGAAGTTCGTTCATAGTAAGCTTGGAATCAACATTGGGAGGAATGTACAATAAGCAGCAGTAATAATAGTGGATGTAAATTCCTGCGGCAGATAAAACGCTCTACACTTAACCATGAGAAACTCTAGGATAGCTGAGCAATGACTGTCGACGATAACAGAGTTCATGCACCACGCATTGTAATACACATAAATACACAATCCTCAGCCTCTGGTCTTACCGGAGTCATCCGCTCTTCTGTCTGCCCGGAAAGTGTGGTGTCCAACTAAATTGATAGCATGATCTGGTATACTGTTGTTTAGCCATGTTTTTGTGAAGATCATAACATTGCAGTTCTGAAGTCTCATAATGTGGTTGATGCGGAGTCGAAGCTCATCCATTTTGTTTGTCAGTGACCGTACATTAGCAAGGAAAATGCTGGGTAAAGCGAGTCGATATGGTGTTAGCTTTAGCTTTTAGCTCACCGCGCTTCCCCCGCCTTCTGGCACTTCCGCCCGATCGGGAGGGTTCCGCAGCCTCTGCCGATCTGGGGAACGAGCTGAAGGTTGTTGATAAAGTTGTCGGAAATGCATAAACCAATATCCAAAAGCTCATGTCGGGTGTATGATGTAAAGGCATGACACAAGCAAGAATAATACTGCAAAACTGGAGAGACGCTGAGCCTCGCGATGTGTACGTGCCGCCATCTTGGTCACTTGATCACTCTTCTTGCAACTCTCACAGACCAAATAAACTGAAAGTGTGTTTGTGTGGTGTTAATCCCCGGCCTGTCTTTAATAAACTGCAGGTATGTAATTCCAACAAAATAATTACCGCTATACGATCATATTTTATTGTGATGTTAGATTGAAACAATTTTCTGTATTTTCAAAGTATGAAATTACGTGCGTTAGGGTTGGGCGATGTCGACCAATTTGGCATCGCACAATGTCTAATGTGAAACATCGCGATGGATGATGACATCGTCGTCGCAGTAGCCGGTGGGGGGGGGCTTAGTTGTAATTAAAACACCAAGCCCCGCCCCACGACTGACAAAACAGTGTTCGCGTGAGCAGGTGAGAGAGGATTGAGCGCAGGAGTGATCATGCACGAGTGCTTGACTTGCGCGAGGATGACACAGTAAGCGCGCTCGAGGGTTTGATATGAAGTCGTGGCCCCGTTTCTTCGCATGTACATCGGTTTTCCTCTCGCGGAAATTATTTACCATGCTCGCCAGCATCAGTGGTGCACTCGCTTATTTATGCCATAGATTTGCTGCCATAGATTAAGTGCGTTTTTCGCGAGCTGGTTGCTACTGTTGCGGCACGGCAGAGCATCGTGATGCCGGCTCAGCGATGGCGTCGTCTATCGACCCAACCCCAACGTGCGTGTATAGGAGATATATAGTACATTTATTATATTCACAATATATTTGCCAGATTGAATTGTGTATAAGGTTTGTGTATGTGATGTCTGATACTGTATGTGTTAAAAGAAAACAAGACACTATATAGAAAGAGTTTATAGTTAAATGTGGTCAGAACAGCGTTGGACTTGAGCGAGACAGACCAAAGAACTGAGAGTGTGTTTGTGTGGCGTTAATTCCTGTCCTGTCTTTAATAAACTGCAGACGTGGTCCACTGAAGCCAGTGATGTCGTGGATGTTCTTTGTGGCGAGAGATGAAGTCCGCTACATTGGCTCAGAAATTACAACAGCAGTGCAATACGTTCATCACATTAGCTAATTGCAATGGCTGATAAAGTCGTAGGACATTATTGTCAACAATACAAACATTTAAGATAAATTTTACCATTCTTGACACAAAAACATGTAAGCTAGAAAACAAGCGTCTTTAGAATTATATAATGTAATATATATTCACTTCAAACTCAAAGAAATACCTACATTGATGTTTTGTTTGCCTTTATGCTTTACAGAAACCTAGCATATTCCCAAAGGAAGCAGTAGCCATTTCCATAATGGAAGACATTCATCTTGAAGCTAGGCAAACACCTTTCAGTTTCATAAGGGCTCTGAATGAGTCAGTGGTCAGCTCTTGATGGGTGGCAATGCCTCATACACACAGGGCTGCAGAGTCAGCACCTGCTAGCATGTGTACGCATCCATCCAGTGTGCATTAAGTGTTCAGTGCTGCAATATGTTGCCCTAATCAGTCTTGCTTTCTTTCATTGGCACCAATCAACTGTAACCACTGTTAACAAAATGAGAAGTGCTTGCCAAGTGGAAAAGAGTAGGAAAAGATCATTAAATCAGCTCTACAATCTACACATGGTAGGCATCTGTGGAGCTGAGCTTATGTGTTAACAAAATAACATGTAGACAAATAGAATCATAAACCATTGACTTAATGAGTCAGGTTTCGTAACAGTACCATCAACTTAACAATGGTAAATGATTAATTGCGGTTAATCACATCCAAAAAAAAAAAAATATATATATATATACATATTTTAAGTATATAATAAATATTTTGAAAATATTTACAATTATTTACATATATTTATATTCATATAATTTATAGCATATATAAGGGGTTGTATGATGTTGCTAAAAATAACATTATTTGGTGTAATGCAATGTGTTTATGTGGTTTAAGTTGCAAAAAACACATTATGTTCCACACACTGTTAGTTAATCGTTCTGAGAAGCGAGGTGTGCTCTGATTGGTCAGGTCTCCAACTCGTTGTGATTGGCTGAATACCTCAAGCATGTGACGGAAATGTTACACCCCTTACCATAACGTAATGCCAGCGCTATGACACAAATACAATAAAAGCAATTACAAATGAGGCTTTTGTTGCATCCGGTGGAACATATTTACTGATTATAATGACTTAGTACTGACGCATCTCATTGCATCGCATTAACATAACACCATGTCTGCATTTGTGATCAGAGAAACGACAAACAACAAGCACTACACTGCTCAAAGCTTGCATCTGAATAGTAAGTAACAGGTTATTTTAATAAGAAACTGTAACTTACTTAAAGGTTGTGAGCCAGAAGCGCCAGACTGTCCTTGCAGAGGTAGAATTGCCCCACTTTCACAGCCAGCATACAGTAGGCTGCTCTGTCAGGTTCAAGAATCAGTCCTCCATAAAATGCACTGAACACATCTGAATATTTGGGTTGAATTGTTCTGAAACAGTGTTGCAAATACAACTTGACCACTGATTTCTAGTTGTGTCCTCTTTTGGAAGCACAAACAAATTAGTTTCACTTTCATAACGACACATTTCGGAAGCCCTGAGTATAAGAGAATTTTCAGCAAAGTTTCATTTTGAACTATTCCTTTAAATAAACAAAACGGAGTGTGCCGCAACTTCTCTGCTCAGAGTTGGCTAATATATGCCCATTTTATACCAGCGACATTTGTCACCCGCTATGAGAGTACAGGGTTCAAATGAAACCTATGCCATCGATGATTATGCACTGCATTGCTTGCTGAGCACCTCATGCTCTGCAAGGAAAGGACACTGATGTGTGTTTTTTTTCGAGCACTATTCACACCGCAAATGTGTTTCTTAATAGAAACGTAGGAACTCTTTTAGTGAGGCAGTATATACCCACACAACCTGAAAAGAAAAGAATGGCACAACACATTTTCACATTCCTCTTTCCAAGTGTGGAAAAGTTCAGTAAGAACTGCACTTGGGAAAGCCACAAATAAAGACCTGTAGCTTTCACAGCAAGTTACAACCTTAGGGTTGCCATTAAAGGTTTTAAGTGAGCACCCGTTTGCTGTGCCCTGCAATCAAGAGACAGAACAGCGGAATACACAGACCATGCTTCTCAACATACCTAGATAGCAGACTTCACACTGTTTTAGTAGCCAGAAAACACTTGCTCCTTGGAAAAGACACCCCTCATTTGGCTGAGAGTTCAAAAAAGTGCTCCATTTGAGCAAAACTAACTGTGAGAGACATTTTGACTGGCTAACAGAGTGTCGTGAAAAGAAAATGGTCATTCTAAGATACACAGATAAGTGCACACCTGGAGAGGACTTGGAATCTCAACAGCCTAGTTCTAACATCTTTTGTGCCGTTTTATTATGGAAAACCTTACAGATATAAACTCACAACCACAAACATGTGAGATAAATGTATTAGTGGATCCTTTTTTTTCTCCCGATCATTCTGTTCGAGAAGACAAGGACAAATTCCTCAAATTTTTAATGAATGAATGAACGAAAAGTGAGTTCAAACAGTGTTTGAATCCAGATGGGAGGAGCTGAAAGAGTTGTCCTTAATGATATTCCCCCTTCTCACCCTTCTCAAACAGGGTTGCTGCAGGGCTTTATGGGCAGCTTTGGTACAACTACTGAATCCAAATTTGTCCATATGCTCTCTATAGTCCATCTATAAAAGTTGACCATCAGCTTCTGAGGAAGATTTGGTCTCCTTTGTTTCCTCAGAAAGTAGAGGCGTTGTTGTTGCTTTGTCTACTAGAAACAGTGTTATCACCCCAGGAAAGATCTTCTGTGACGGTGCAGTAAATCCCAGGAACTTATAGCTGCATACTCTCTCCACATGGTCCTGAAGTCCACAATAATTTCTTAATATTAACATTTATTTAGATATTATTATTATTTAGAAAATGCTACATAAAGCAAGGCTCTCATCAAGTGTGTGTTTATTAACAAGTGTGTGAATAATTCAGATACAGTATGATCCCCATAATTATCTTTCATTTTAAGAAAGCATATCTCTTTGGTTTTCAGACTTTAGTCTTTGCAACTTCGTATCGTATCTACGCACTAACAGCCTGAAAGATTTAAAAGGAAAACTTAAAATCGCATTATATGACCCCTTTAATATATGAACGTAACATATAAAATATGTACATGCATGTGTATATTTATATATAGATAATAAATATACACAGTACACACATGTATTATCTAAACACAAATGTATTATCTAAACACAGTACACAAATGTAATTATCTAAAAACTTTTATTTTGGATGCGGTTCATTGTTTGACAGCACTTTCTTTTAGTACTGTTTTGGTCTGTTTTCACTTGTAAACGTTGCTTGACCTGTACATATCGGAGAAACCGATATTTCTATATATATATATATACTGTATTAGTAGCTTGTTTGCAATCATTAAATAAATCAATAAATAAAGATTATTATTATACCTATTATTATCATTATTATTACTACTACTAATTAGGGATGTAACGGTATTGTAAATACCGTCGTACCGCGAAATCAAATTCGATAAAACGCTAGGTCTTCTGAGAAAAGTTTGCTCCGGCGAATGGAGCCAACGGGAGGTAGCGGGAACTACAATTCCCATCAGCCCAAGCATGCCCATCATTCTTTGCGGTCTGTTGTCAATATAGATCAGTGTTGCCAAATTAGCGACTTTGTCTCTATATTTAGCG
>JAUMHQ010000075.1:3943657-3955421 GCA_032361165.1 Enteromius paludinosus | reverse complement strand
GCAGTTTGCACTAATAGTTTTGAGAAATGCATTAACTGTTGTGCAAATTTAAATACTGTTGTGAGAAATGCACCAAAGTGACTGAGAAAAACTGTAAGGTATCTGTGATTTCGTTTAGATTTAATTTTTGTTCTCTTTATAATCCAGACTGCCCACCATGAAGCTGAGCTCCACAGACCTGTGCACGATTAGATGATGGACATCTGATAAGTGTGTACAGATGGAGGGTGTCCAATAAAGACAATGTCATTACAGCTGGACACATTCAGATCTTAACACACACATGGATAACAAGTAGTGTTATAATCTCATAGTAATAATATTCACTGATAAGAATTCTTTAATTTACATTTCCCACTTATTTTTATGAAGATCCTGCAGGATTTAGTGCCCAAACCTATGTAGGGCCCTATGAAATTCATTAAATTCATTTTTATTCCATTTTTTGTTTTCAGTTGAACATGTTTCTGACACTGTTAATAATCAAAAACCATCTAATTAACTGAAATCATGAAACCTACAATATTAAACAGCAATTTAATAAAAGCTTAAAAAAATGACATTCCTATGGCCCTACGAAATGTTTTAGTTTTTCTCAAGTTCAGTTTTATTTGAAAAATATTCTCCATTTTCCATTAATTTTCTGGATTCCATTTAAATGGTTAACTCTTAATAAACAAAAGCATATCTAATTGATTGATTTTATAAAATAAATAATGGATTTTTCCTAGCAGGCACAAAATGTCAATATAATGTCAGGTTGACATTTGACATGATGTTGGACAGCCATTTTGGTTGAAAATGAAAATCGGTTTAACGTCAGTGATCGACTTAAATTTGATGTTGAATGAAAGGAATAATTTACCCAAAAATGAAAATGTTTTTCATTTGGTGTTCCTGTCTTTTTGAAGCATCCTAAATGTATGTGGCTTTCTTCTTTCAGATGAACTCAAAATAAGTTTAAAACCTTTAAATAGGCATAAACGGGTGGAAGCCGTTACATGTGAAATAACATGTGCGCATTTGTAATAAAACATCCCTCACACGCTCAGGGGGGATGAATAAAGGCCCCATAAATATCCATATTTCAAAAATAATAAAAAAATTTTCTCACTTGCATGATTAGTGATGAGTGAGGAGAGAGAACAAAATAAAATGACAGTCATGAATTAGAAGCACAAACTACACTTGACACTACGTTTCCCAGGGGCACGTGTGCAACCATCCGCTGAGACTGCTTACAGTTTCCACAGTCAGCAGACGTGAGAAAGAAGAAGTGCTTATTAAGTTTGAAATATGGATATTTATCATACAAAAATGCATGGATTTATTACAGTGGCCTTTATTCACCCCCCAGAGTTGTGTGATGGACGTTTTAATACATGCATGTTATTTCATGTCTTCCAAGGTTTAACAGCTACAACCTGTTTAAGCCTATTCAAAGGGCTTGGAGGGGTCTGGACAATTTTTAGTATAACTCCGATTGGATTTGTCTTAAAGAAGAAAGTCACATACACCAAGAATGCTTCAGAGGTTAATAAAAGACATAATCATTTTTGGGTGAACTAACCCTTTAATGTTGGACTTTGGTTACACAACCTAAAAACGTCTCACGGTTATGAATATAACCCTAGTTCCTTGAAGGAACGAGACGCTGCGTCAACGAGATGCTATGGGAACGCCCACAGCGTGACAGCTCTGAGTCGTATGTGAAATCAGCCAATGATGAATTGGGATGTCATATGCGGTGACGTAACTTACCAGGAAGCATATATACGCACGTGGAATGCACCCGGCAAACTAGCTCCTGTCATGCAGTGGAGCGCTGGCAGGGGATGCCGAAAGTGTGGTATCGAGACGCAGCGTCTCGTTTCTTCAAGGAACTAGGGTTATATTCATAACCTTGAAACGTTCCTTTTTTGGAACTCGAGCTGCATCGACGAGACGCTATGGGATCAAGATGCCCATGCCTCCAGACTTTCAAATTCCCTGCCTAGTGTGTGTTTGTCCACAGCTAGGGCATGATAACAGAAGATCCCAGGAGTGGCTCGCAAGTCTAATCCATAAAAGCGCACGAAAGTGTGAGGGGTGGAGCACCCCGCAGCGTCACATATATCGGCCATGGAGACCCCTGACAGCAGGGCCTTCGAGGCTGTTGAGTGCGCTCTGATTCCTAGCCTCGGCGGGAGACCAGAGGACTTGTAAGATATGTTGATGGCATCCACTATCCAACGGCTCAAAGTCTGCTTGGTCGCTGGAAACCCCTTCTTGGGTTTACCGAAGCATACGACTTTCTCCACGGGGCAGCTCTGTGGACGTATGTGTTCAGTGCTCACACTGGACACATACAATTTAGCTTCTGCTGACCAGGCTCCCTGAAGGGAGGAGGATTGAAGGCCTGTAGTACTACTGGCTGTGGTGTGACCGTAGGTACCTTAGGGCTGTAACCCGCTCACAGGTACAGGAAGCCTATGGCCATGCCTGAAGGTCACCTACTCTCCTCAGAGAACACATTGCTAGCAAAAGTGTGGTCTTTATCGTTAACAGACGATCTGAAATCTCCTCTATGGGCTCGAATGGAGGCCCACAGAGGGCTTCTAACAACCTCAGTGCAACGTGGAGGAAACGTATGGCTGTGGTAGGCCGATATAGCCCCCAAGTAAACCTTCAGGGTGGAGTGGGTGACCCCAGTAGAGAATCTACTTTGCAAGAACTCCAGAACTGTACCAACTGGGCAGTTGATTGTGCCCCCCACTTGTGAGAGGAGGTCCCTCCTGATCGGAATCTCCCACGGAGAGCCATCCAGAAGGGATATCAGGTCCGAGAACCATGCTCGACCTGGCCAGAACGGCGCTGCGAGTAGAAGGCTGACCGTGTCCCGGCGCCCGGCATCTCGAGGGTGGCCTCTGGTGTTATTGGAGGGACAAGCAGAATGCCTAGACGCAGCCAACCCTCGGGTAAAGCTACGACCTGTCCCTCCCGAGAGCCTGGTGGCGAACTTCTCAGCCCCGTTATGATGTTGGGCTGGGGAAACTGAGAGTGGCGTTCCCTGGAGACGCCCACACCCTGTATCACTGGCAGGGTTGGTGAGGTGGTCTC
Source organism: Enteromius paludinosus (assembly GCA_032361165.1). Lineage (NCBI taxonomy): Eukaryota > Metazoa > Chordata > Actinopteri > Cypriniformes > Cyprinidae > Enteromius > Enteromius paludinosus. Next base: position 3,952,322 of record JAUMHQ010000075.1, on the reverse strand, counting down.
CTGAGGGCACCGGGTTCGAGCGAGCACCTTGTACTGTGGTAAAACTCGCTGTTCACCGGCGGGGGCTGCCCTTTGAAGCCCTAGAGCACTTATCTCAGGATTTCTTCTTCTTTTTCTGCAGGGACATCTTCTTTTCTTTTAAAACAACCCTCAGGTCTTTTCTCTTTTTAGAGGGCCCCACTACAGAGCGCTGCCAACAACCCTGATGTTTGGGGGGGGGGCTCTCGCAGCTAGGCTCTGTTTCTGGGTGTCTCTGTACAAGGAGCTGGTACTCGCGTGGGACTGCTCCCGCCGGGAGTTGGAGCGCGGCGAGGGAAATAATGCTGAAACGCCGCCGCTTGACATAGCGCCTCCTGGTGCCTGTCGACTACTATGTTGACTGATTCACCGAACAGGCCCTGGGGTGCCAGCGGGGCGTCCATCAGACAGACTTCTTTTCTTTTACTTCGGACAGAGTCAGTCATAGATGCCTCTCTATGGCCGCCATAGCTGCCATAGACCGTACAGCTCACTTGCTCTCCTTCGTCCAACTCACGCAGCAGTTCGGCTTGGTACTCCTGTAACACGCCCATCAGGGGCAGACACACACCAGCCTGACCTGCTGCCGAGTACCCCCTGCCAACCAGCACAGATGTCGTTCTTAGCAGTCTGGAAGGCAGGGAAGGAGCCTTTAAAGTCGATGCAGCTTCAGGAGAGAGATAGCTCGCAAGCGTCTGCTCTACCCGCGGCATCGACTTATAACCGCTCTCATCCATCCCCATTACATTGTCGAAGCAATCTGACGTGGGGATGAAGAGGCAGACCGAAAATGGTTTCTTCCATAATCTAGACACCTCTGTGTGCAGATCGGGAAAAAACGGCAGGCTCCTCCTTAAAGGTGGCTGCCGAGCAAGCAAGAATCTTTCGTCCAGCATGCTGTGCTGCGGCTCGGCTTTTATCTCGGCTGGCCATTCTATTTTTAATTTATCAACAGCAAGAGTAACCACCTCCAAGAGCTCCTCATACTGGGGTAAGGGAGAGACCGCAGTCTCCTCTACGCCCTCCATCTCTTCACCCTTGGATGAAGAGAGGAGCAGCGCTGCGCCGCCTTGACGAGGGGAAGTAGCAGTACGCATTTCCCTTCTCGTCTGACTAGTGCCTGATCCCGATGCAGAGGAGCGAGATAGGGACTCGCCCGTCTTGGACTCCTCGCGATCTAATTGCAATCCCACCGGACCAGCACCACGAGGATTGCTTATGAAGGTTCCCTCTTTATCAAAGAGAGCCCTCCGGGAGCAAAGTACACGCAGCGGCAATCTCTCACAGTGCCTGCAGCTCTACTTATTATCTGGCTGAAGAGCTGCATCTGCGTGCTCCGCTCCCATGCAGGCAACACAAAGAGTGTGTGTGTCCTCCGGGAGTATATATAGTGTTTACAAGGAGGCACACACACTTTATATTGTGAGCTGCTTTCACCCCGAGTCTTCTGCTTTGACATTCTTTTTTTTCTTTCTAAAGACAGAGACACTTTTAAGGCTAGAGACACACACACATTCACACAGAGCGCTTTGCTGAATGACAGAAAGCTAGTTTGCCGGCTGCATTCCACGTGCTTATATGCTTCCTGGTCAGTGCAGTCACCCGCCTATGACGTACCAATTCATCACTGGCTGATTCCACATATGATTCAGAGCTGTCACGCTGAGGGCATTCCCATAGCATCTCGTCAACGCAGCTCGAGTTCCTGAAAAGGAACAACAGATATCAATTTCAGTTGAAGCTGTTTGGTAAAATTTCACATTGACATTAGGCATTGAACTGACATGCTACTATTAATATTACTACTACTAACTGAATTGCTACTGAAATTTAACCAAATATCAACATCTTATGAAGTTGTGTGGCTGCTGGGTTATTTCATTTATTTATTTTCTCCAGAAATACTGTATTGAGTATTACATTTTTCTGTAATTACCGTAATTCTTGACGGTGGTCACATGGTACATTTGTCACTGGTCCACGTAACTCTCAGAACGCTCAGAGTTCACAAGTTGTATTTAGGAATTTAGGAGCATGTGAGGGCTTTGGCGTTGAAATTGTTGCCATAGAAATGCATAATTTGGAGTAGAATGTCACATGTTGTCATCTCAGAATTATGACATAGCGTGAAGGCAGCTTTATTCTCAAAAGAAATAGCCATATTTATAGTGATTATTTTCATTACTGTACCCATATATTAAGGCAGCAATATGTAAGTAAACAAAACTGCCTGTCTGCATCATTTATTTTACACAGAGACAAGCAGAACACACAGAACACTTTTCAGAATGCATGATTTAAGTGTCCGTTCTCCTTTTAATGTATGCATCTAAAAATTTTGCAAATTCGGTGACATACAGTAAATTTCATTTTTTGACTGAACTCCATGATTCCTTCTGCATTTCTCGCATCGCTGTACCTACGCTGTAACTGCCTACCCAGAACGTTCTCTGGGTCAGAATCAGCAAGTACAACAGTTTACTATGAGCACACTTTGATGAGACCATGTCCACCATTTTGTGAACCTAGTAAACTGAGGGCCTGAGGCAACATGCCTCCTCATCTCTCCTGATAGCCTTTCATGGCCATTAAATTTCCTTTGTGACTCCAACCCTAATCCTATCTTTGCAAACCACATCTCATCCACGGAGTCCTTAATGATCTTCTCTCCTTTCCTTCACCAAAACCTGATTTTGAAGTTGCACGTCAGAATCGTGGAGTAATTCTCCTCCTTGAGCTCGTGCGCTATACATAATTCAAGCCCGATCCATCTGCCTGTTGCATGGATTAATATTTTCTGCACAGATTTGTAGGAGGAGATTGTGTCCATATGCCGGAGGCTACGGAGAGAGTAGCTTTGTGGAACGGCATCATTTTCTTCCCACAGACTTGAGTGGCAGAGATGGAGAGCACTTCAGGACCGTCACATTCAGGCTGATTGATGCTCTTCACACTCTAGGCAGCTTTCTTTAGATTTATAGCGCTCTCCCAGACCAATACACCAATCAAAACAAAGCACATGTGTCAATTTGAGAGCAGTCAGATATGTAAACAAATATAATGATCTCAGTTTAGATTATTTAAAGCAGGACCGTTTGTAATGGTGCCTAAAGGTGTTTATTGAAAATCAATGTATCTGGCTGTCTGCTTATGTTTTTATGATCAGTTATTTGACTGAACTTGCAGAGTCTATTAACTCTCTGTATATTGAGGTATTATTTCTGTTGTTTGGGTTTCTCTGGAAGGCCAGCTGACAGCTTGGGTCAAGATGACTGAGAGCAAAAAGCGGTCACATTGATTTAAGACCGTATTTATGGCCGATAATTTTTTGCCAGCCCTGCAGTCGTTTTATTTTAGCTTCTCACATAATGTCATGTCACAATATATGGCTTCCATTGTATGATATATTCTGTTTTTTGAAGATTAATATTAGTTATTATAGTGGTGTGTGTGCCCGAAACGAGAGAGGAAGAGGATATGAATTACATAGAGGAGAAAAGGGGAAAAGCTCTGCTCAAAACATGTGAGCTGACTACCTAAAGCCAGGATTTTAAGTCATCACGGACACACTGCTGACCTGAAGGCAGTTTCAAAAGATAGGCAGCTTCTGATATTCCTCATTTTGGTCGAGTTCAGGAGCATGACATGCATCTTTCATGAACAGGGCAATCCCAGAATGCATTGCGATTGGCTGAGTGAAAAATTAATCTAGGATGACATTGAGAGATTTTTATAAATGTACATGTGTGAGGTTTTTTTTTCTCTAGAAAATCATTTCCTTCAGCAAATATCAAAATTGATCAAAAGTGACGTTTAAAATGTTACAAAAGATTTCTGTTTTAAATAAATGCTGTTCTTTTAAAACTATTCATCACCCCTGAAATCACAGTTGTGTTATGGTTTCCAAAGATATAAAATAAATAAGGAGTTCAACTTTTTTCAACAGTTATAATGTAAGAAATATTTCTTGAATGGCAAATCATCATATTAGAATGATTTCTGAAGGATCATTTGTCACAGAAGACCAATGAATGCCGAAAACCTCATCTTCGTAACACAAATTAAGATATTTTTGATGAAATCAGAGAGCTATCTGACCCTCCATTCTCCTAGCATTTATCTACTGATGTCACATGGACTTTTTCACCTGTGTTTTTAATTAATGTTTGGGTGTGAGTAATTAGTGACAGGATTTTCATTTTTGGGTGAACTAGCCCTTTAATAAGATCCCTTGTGTTTTGGTAGCTACTACGAAAAGGGCCTTTGCTAAAATTCATAAGGCCTGAATCAGTAGGCTACAACCTAAAAGACCTTGGTAGAGCCCTGACATTGTTTCTAATTTGTCCTCCCCTGATGACAGTCCTGTCTGTGTCCATGTATGCATGAAGAATCGATCTAAACTTACAGGGATTTAGAGGTCCTTTGATGTGACAACACATTGAAAATTGCTTAAAATAGCACAAGAGATTAAACTGATGAAATCCCATTTAAAGGAACCTTCACCAAATCTTTATTATTCAATTGATATCTGACAGAAAACTCTTGTTTAAACCACAAACCCCTCATTTAGGAAAGACTGCGTTTATATTTGCCTGTGTTCATATCAACCTTTGCAAACTTCACTCAGTGTCACCATATACCTCTGACCTTGCTCTCAGCGCTCAAACTCACTGATAATTAACCCCTGACAATAGAGTCTGAAATCAAACGAGAAGGCTCAGTCGTACTCCGCAGACCTGAGCTGCATTGCCCATTCCTCAGTTAAGTGCTTCCTGATGAGCAGCTGCCCAAGATTAGCAGGTATTTCAAGGCTGGCTGCAAAAGCTTAATCAGACAACCCTACAAGCCGGAGACAAGCAAAAGAGGAGATTATATTAGAAGACAATGGGTCTCTGTTTAATGAGAGTAGGCTCCTATCAACATCGGGATGTGCCACAGCCTTTCAGTTTTTGCTTTTAGGGTTGGCCTATAAGTTAACAGTGAACCTTTGGATGAAATTAGTTACTTGTAGACTTGTTGCTTATTTGCTCATCCCTTGGTCATTCAAATCTCTATGCTTTGTATTTTTGTGAAATACAAAAGAAGAATTCTTTACAAAACCTTTTTTTGGTACAACAATAGTTCATGCAGTACTAGCACTGCATTGTAAATGTATTGATCTCATTTGAAAGCTTGGTGTGAGGAACAGACATTTGTTGTTATTCCTCTCCAGTGAGCCATAAACTCTTTCGACTGAATCACTGAGCTGAATCAGATCAATTTGATTCACTAAGGAAAAATTACTTTCTGTATAAATTAAACCGAAACTAGTACTAGTTTGTATGTAAGTGAATATTATATACCTGTATATTATGTTAATTGTTACGTTATTACCTGTATATATGTTAATACTGCTTACCCACAAGATCTTTAGTTGTCACCTGCTTTCTAAAAAAAGCTGACACTCCACAAGCACACACCAAATCTGCTAAAGCATACATATAAAGTTTCAGTATATAAAATGTCATAAAACACTTTTTGCACAAGACAACACACCATTCTCTATGTAACACACAAAATTCTAAAATGAATTAATGCAGAGCTTATTTTTGCAAAATTTGCAAGATAATTTTCCATATACGTAGGTTTTGTTTTACCTGTATTTTGAACTTTGCACTGCATTGTGTTATGTTTTAGAGTCAACAGAAATGTCAGTAAAAATTAATTGACAATTGCGATTATTATCTATTATAACTGATCATTATTACTATTGTAACTGATTATTACTGTAATATGTAATTGTGTGTGTGTGTGTATGTGTGTGTGTGAATATATACATATTTATATATATATATATATATATATGTGTGTGTGTGTGTGTGTGTGTGTGTGTTTATTGTACAGCATTATTTTGAAAATATTTACATGCATTTGCATGCATATATTTATATTCAAAGAAATTATATAAAATAATATACACATTACTCACACATATATTATGTAATTCATACTTTCATTTAGGATGTGATTAACTAATTAATCGTTTGACAGCACTAATATATATATATATACTACCTTTCAAATTTGGGGTCAGTAAAATATTGAATGATTTTTAAATATGATTCTTATGCTCATAAAGGCTGCATTTATTCGATTAAAAAAAATCCAGGAAAAACTGTAATATGGTGAAATTATTTCAATTTAAAATAACTGTTTTCTGTGTGAATATATTTTAAAATGAAATTTATTCTTGTGATACAAAGCATCATTACTCCAGGCTTCAGTGTCACTTGATCCTTTCAGAAATCATTCTAATATGCTGATTTATTACTAGATTTGTCAATGTTGGAAACAATTGTGCAGCCAAATATATTTTTTGGAGCCTGTGACTTTTTTTTCCCCTTTTTTCTCAGAATTCTTTGATAAATAAAAAGTAAAAAACAACATAATTTTTTACCAAATATAAAACATTTGTAAAATGTAAATCTATGTTATGACTTTTCTGTTCATTTAATAGATCGTTGGTTAATGAAAGTATTAATTTCTTTCAAAAAATAAAAATTTACAGATCCCTAACTTTTGCACACTAGTGTAAGTAGTTTGAAACATTATTGATATTTCATTGATGATTCCATGAAATATCATTAACTTTCATGGAAAGTTTTCCATCAAACAAAAGGTTCTTTACTGTGGGAAAAGTTTGTTAAGATTATTAAAATGTTGTTCCCACTAAGAAAACATGGTTCTAAAGAACTGAGGAACAGAAGAACTGTACACTTGAAAGTTCTTCCATCACTGCAAAACTCTCTTTTGCAAACCTTTATTTTTAAAGACCCTTTATAGATTGAGATCTGATGTGGATTTCTGATTCCCTCGAATGCACATGAGACTTAGTGGCACTGATATATAGCCTGTTAAATCTGATCTAAACTCATCAATCACTTTACTTTTAGTTCTCATCCTGCTGTGCTGTGCTGCCCTCACTAGGAGGTCTATTGTAATTGCAATAATCTGTACAATAATTTGTGATCGCCGTTCCCATTTGGTATTTAGTTTTAGGGGGTGACATTTTACACACATCTCCAAAATATGTCCCTCACCCAATGCTTTTGTGCAGCTTCTCCAGTCTGTACCTTTTGTGCTGAATGTGTACTATTCTATACGTTACACTATATTTCAAGGCTGGCTCAGATCACTCATGCTGAAGCCTTATCTGACAACCCTTGTGAACCAGAGATAAGCAAAAGAAGGGAGTTATATTAAAAGAGAGTGGGTCTCTGTTCAATAAGAGTATCCTCAACACTCGGCTCTAGGCTTTTTCTTTATTTCAGGAAGGACATTTGATTAAAAGCACAATACAAACAGTGAATAGGATGAATGATAAATGAACTACTAAATGAGTTCACCAGGTCTGTTCTGTAGTGTATATGTATATATATGTGAGTGTGCCGCATGGCCATGCACTTATCCTCGAATCAAGGTATCCATGTCAGGCTTTCCACCTTGGTGCTGTGTGTCTGTTTAGAGCAGCACAGATGGAGCCAGGGACAGGATTAGGGAAGATTTTCCTTGATTTAGTAAACTACTATGGCTCAGAAATGTAAGCAATAAACCTGGACACACAGAGACAGTTTCTGTGCGCAGCACATCAGAGAGCCGCCCCACATCGACACGCCGCTTTCATGAGCCCAGGCGACGAATGTCCTACTTACACCCCCTCCAAAGTCCCAGGCCAGGACGAAGGGGAAGATTGAGCTTTTACCACTAAAAAGATTAAAGGTTGACTAAGTACAAAACAAATCTGGCAGACAGAATCAAGTACAATACTGTTTTTGGATAATATTTTGATTGAATTAGACAATCCGAGAACTGGATTGCTTCGTTTGCCAGTGTTTGACCATGCCTGTAGGACCTCTCTATTAAACTAACTGCAAATGGATCCGCATACCTCCACCTCATTCATCTCAACAATAATTAAAATGTATTCATGTAATCATATTACTACATTTTAAAATAAGACTAATCCATGTTATATATAAATATATATGGATAATTTAATAAGAGTGCTATCAAATGATTAATCGGTTAATTAGTTTATTATTTAAATATAAATACTCACACATACAGTATAAATTTGGAAAATATTTAACTCCATTTAAATGTAAATATTTATAAGCATATAATTTATATCTTGTATAAATATATTAAATATATAAATGTAACACATCTTTCTTAAATATATACGTGCATGCGTGTGTATTTATATGTAATAAATTTACATATTACAAATGCTATTGTAACGGAAGGTCTCGCTTCTCAGCGGACAGAGAGGCACTGAGACTAAATTCCAACACAAAGAACATTTAATAAAACAAGGAAGCTGACAAGGGTTCGAAATAATCCACATACATTTAACTAATTGACATTGACCAAGACACAGGACACGTTTTAAATACAGACAATTATCAAGACAAAACACAAGACACCTGGGAAGCACGGCTGGCAGAGAGTGAAACGCTAATGAACAGGGCGGGGTTACAAATGAGGCAGAACACGAAAGAACTGAATGAAAACCAAAACACTAGAAGCACGTAAAATAAAATTACAACATAACACGGGCAACACATGGAAGGTGCGACAATTATGTCAACAAAAACTTATTTTAATC
>JAUMHQ010000075.1:3933204-3943557 GCA_032361165.1 Enteromius paludinosus | reverse complement strand
TATGTACACACACACAATATAAAATAATTATAAGAATCATATAATTAAAATAAAATAGAATACATTTTTAGGCTAATAATAATTTTTTTTATATTTGTATTTCATTGTAAATAATATTTAAGATACATTTTAAATCCCATTTTAATGTAGTTTCAGACATTCAAACTCAATTGTATTCTGTTGCAAAACGTAGAGTACAGACCACAGACAGTTGCTCATATTTTGAGATACTGAATTCCAAAGCGCCCTCTCAAAACTGGTTGAAAGGAGTTAAATAATCATACAGACTGTGTAAATTGGTTTGGATGAATCACCAGAGCTACTGTGTTCTAATGTATTTAAGGTAAGTTAACTCTCTCAGGTGCCTGCATGCATGGAGCTGTCTTTCCTGTCAGGGAGGGTTCATTCTGCTGAGTCAACATCAAGCTTCTCCCTGTCAGCACCTCTGCTAGTAGAGCTGGAGTGTGAGACGAATATTTAGTCGTTTTCTTTCTTGTTACTCTATCAGAACCAAAAGATCGTAAATTCTGTCCATGTCGGTCGTGGTTAAACCGTCGCTTTGGGTGTGTCTCAGTATTCCAGGATTTCTTTTGTTTATATCCTTCACACTTGAATTATTGATGGCGTAGCGTATAGTTGCTTGTGTAAGTCTTGTGTAAGTCCTGTATTCATCACAATCATGCATCACTGAACATGCCACAAACTGTTCTCATCATTGATTTTCTTTAGGTTAATTTGCATTTCAAGGTCCACAGTCTCCATTAAGCCAACTTATTTTTGCAGGAGTTCGAGGGGTTTCTTTATCAGTATGACTGATTTAATAGCTGTATTAATAATCATCCACCATGTGCAAATAGATGTTTTTACAACTATTTTAGCGGTGTCATTTATTCATTCATTCACGGCGATTCATGTCAATTATTCATGGCAATAAAAAGTCATTAATTTGCCACCTGCATGCATTGCATTTATTTATTTAGTATTTGGTTACCTGATGTAGTCTTTGACACTTTGATGCTATTATGGTAATAAAACAAAGAAATCCGCCACACAACCTTTATTTGTTTAACTGTGTATTTACTTTATTGAAATGAATACAACATTTATTACTATTATAGCATTATAAAGTAAGTAAATAAATAAATAGTGTAGTTTTTAAAATAATTTAATACAGGATTTGGTGCTGTTATGGCAATAAAAATAAGGTAATAAAATGTACTTAGTTCATGTGTGTATGTGTATATGTAAATATAAGCTCTTATGGCAATATAAAGCATTTGTAATCCACCATTTACATTCATAACATTGATAATATTCATTTAGGCTATATATTGGAGTAAATGGTAACACTTGATTCATGAATAACATGCTTAACAGATCGTTATTTAATGAACGTTCACATAGCTAGAAATATTAGATAATGTGCTTGTTAATTTTTACACATTTTATTATTAAACATTTTCTTATGATTAATATAATTAATGGAAAAGCTTAAAAATGTCATCAAACCTTCAGTTCATACAGTATAATCATGTACTTTATGAGTAAAAGCATAATTAAAAAGTCCATAACAAATAGTACATATTGCTCAATGGATCGCTAATTAGTGCTTATGAATGTCATTAAACTTTCATAATTTTATTACCTTTAAGAGAAGTCATCTCGATTACAAAAGTTGTCCCAAATGACTTGAATTCGACCTATATTTATCTTTACAAATCATTTATAAATTATTTGTTCATATTAAAGTTGGAGCTATTCATGATTTGTAAATGTTTACATATGTTTGCTAAGCACTTAAAGACCTTATGGATGCTGGACTTTAAGCTCTTGTGTAAAAGGTAGTTAGTTAAGTTGATCTAAATGCTTACTAAAACACAACACACATTATCATGGGTGCAAAACAGGTTTTTATTGCCTCAACACTTGTTCTGTATACCATTAAACAGGAGTTTAAATCCTGCATCAACAGGAAAAAACATTTTCCACGAAAATCCCTGTTTGTTTATTTAGAAATGATTTCAAGATTTTTGTGCCACAGGCCTGGGTGTTGGATGTTTCTGCTGAAGTCCGGTCTCCTCCCTCCCCTCACAGACGGGCAGCTGTTGCAGTGACTCAGTATCATGGAGGCGTGCAGCGGGACTGCAGCAGCGACACACGGTAGAGCTCCAACACCTCTGAGAGACGCATGTAGTCATGATCCCTGCGAAGGGTGAGTAACAGCCTGCATACTTCTCCTCTCAGTGTGCTTTGGCTGCTGCCGATTATGGTTGATTATGGTTAGATATGCCTCATACATCTGCCTGTGTGTGTGTGTGTGTGTTTCACTCGCAAGGTTAGATGAGGCTTTTTCTATACATTCGGCTGAATCTCTGCATAATCGGGTGCAGTGCATGGTTTTTGCACACACAGGCGTTTTGTGCGTCATGTGACCAGTCACCTTATTCTATTTCCGAGACAGCATTTTTCAGCAGCACTCTGCATGCAGGAGATGTGAATTCGTCCCCTGAGGAGTAAATTATGGAGTGGAGATTTGTGTGCAACTGGTGCCCTACAGAGATGATAACAAGGACAGTAGAGTCGTCAATGAACGTGTTGTACCACCCCAAGGAAGCTGGCATGGTTTCATGTAATAGTCAGTGACATGGCACATCTTTTATAGAGTCTGTTAACTTATTTATTAAATATGTAGTTTTTTAATTTTTTATATTTGATTTGAGACAAAAATCATGTTTTGACATGAAACATGCTGGAGAAAGCAAAACTACAAACAAAACAAAAACCCAGGAAATGATATTAAGACCATTGCAGACCTTCATCAAGTTTAAAATATCAGTAATGTAAAATATCAGATGATTTGACATTTTTATGGCAATTGCAGTTAGTAATATTCAAATAATGTGTAAGAAACAAAACAAAACAAAACAGGAAACTACATAAAGGCCATTGCTGGCTTTTATCAATCAGTGTAAAATATCATATCATTTGATATTTTTATGGCAATGCTAGTTAGTGCTATTTATACATTAATAATGTATTATTTGTAAAATTTGTAAAACAACATACTTTTTTTTTTTTTTATCTGTAAAACTTTTTTTAAGTTTACATATAAATCAATTATTACACCGTTAAGAGTCATTATTTTATATCTATCTATATATATATTAAATTATGAGTACAGACAACACTTTATTTCTTTAATTTTGTTAACTTTATTAACTTGATTCTAAGTTAGAATCCAAATATCCTGTTCATTGGATGTCATCAGCAGCAGTTTTTCAAGTGACAACAGTCGAGATAATTGTAATTGTCTAAATATAGACTAAATATGATAAAGACTGCCTCATTGTGAACACTCTCGTTAATCATTGATCCATTGTTAGTCGTTTAAAACTCGTCATGCTGCACCTGTGACTTTAAACGGCAGTAAACTTTTGCCTCCTCCTTCCATGAACAAGATCAGGCATTATTGTTCAATCTCACGTTGGTCTAATCTTTTGGAGGAAGTGGGAGTGCGGGATGTCCTGGAACAAAATCACTGACTCTGTCTTTTGTCTACCGAATGAATCGTCTAAACTCTAGGCTTTTATTCCCATTCTAAAGGCTTTCCAATCCTTAAAGCTGTTCCAGCTCACCTTTCCTTACCCCAGGAGCGCATCATGTTTCAAGTTACACTTTAGCCCTGTTCTTTGTTATTAAGGACGGATTCATTTGTGACCGGCTGAGTGAGTGATCGAAGCGATATCCTTGTGCGATGCAAAACGTACAATAGTGTGCTTTTTACCGCCACTGATCCGATCTTCTATAATGTCTCCTTGTTTCGACCCTCCCGGCCATGTTCTCAGCTGCAGGGTGAACTGGGTAATGCTCTGGAGAATTTCTGACATGGACAGATCATTTCATGATGTGTATGTGAAATGGAAGCTTGTACTTTTGGGGATAATAAATGAATGTAACTTTTGAGTATAATTCGTTATGATTGGCTTATAAAGTGTTATCTTCTCACATAATAGGTTTGTGTAACTTGATGGTTATAAGGTTCATACCCTCATTAACAAATCAAGATCCTAACAGACACACTAAAATGCATTAGGACTAGTGTGTGTTTGTTGAGCAGCTTTACTCTTGTGTTATTGACACAGTTCGGCCTTGGTGAACATGCAGCTCGTTGTTTGGTTATTTCCTCACCCGAGTCATGAGTTCAGTGTAAGGAGTGGTGCCTCTCAACTTGGTTAGTTTATTGTCTGCATGTCCTGCTTGATTAGGCAGCCAAAAGTGGGGAAAAGAGAGAGACCAGAAGGAATGTATCTGATGGAGCAGTGGACTTTGTACATATAAGAGCTGTTGGCTTGTGGAGATCTAAGTTTGGGGACCCAAATGTAGGCATAAAAACCCCAAATTGTACATATGATTAATCATATGTATTATGCAGCCTATACATAAATATACACACATGTGCATATATATATATATATGTGTGTTTATATATTAAATATATTTAAATGTAATATACATTATATTCATATACATAAATACATATATACTGATATACTGTTTGTGTGAGTTTTTTTATATACATAATACATATACACATTAATTGTTGTCCAGCACTATATATATATATATATAGAGATATATATATAATTTTTTTTTTGTCATTAATTAATTACTTTTTTAGTGCTATATATATACTGTACATGCATTTGTGTATATTTATATATAGACGGCATATATATATATATATATATATCTTAAAACACTTGATGATGAGGATCACACACTTACAGACTTGCAAATTATGTAAATATCCTCCTTGATATCCCTAAGATTTTTTAAATCCTCCAACAGGATAAATTTGAGTCTAAAAGATTTTGACTTTCTGTTAAATCTTTAGTCTCCACCTACCTAAAATTAGCATAGACTCCTCCATACCGCAAATCAGGGCAAGCATTTTTTTTTTTTGGCCTGTTCCCTGTTGAATGACTTTTGAAGACCTTTTTAAGGAGCCGAAAACTCTTGGTCACTAACTGATTACATTGGTTTGAAAGGAGCAGCTTGAACATTCTACGAAACATCTTATTTCATGCTCTACAGAACAGTTAAACAGATTCAAAACATTTTAGGTAAACTATTACTTTAAAACAATCCTAGCTCAGCAAATTTCATCAGTGTAATTGCTTTTTGTCGAGTGGTGCGATGCAGAGGTATTTATGTATGTCATAGCATAAGCTTATTTCAACATACCCCTCTCGGAATCTCTTTTCTTTAAGGCCCCACCCAGAAGAGGATGAGGGGGAGGAAGATAGGAGCTTGCAGCCAGCAGAGACTGCAGGCTGGGAGGACGCCATTGCTGTTATGGTGCGTGTTTGTGCACTAGCTTTCTGTATGTCACGTTTCATGCGTTTAGAGCGCTGCGTAATCGTTTGTTTACATGTGCCTATTGGTATATGCAGGCACGAGGAGCGCCGATGGTCTCTGAGCTGCCTGCCGAATCTTCTCTGCGCTCATGTGCCAGCACGGCCAGCATGAAGGTCAAGAACGTCAAAAAGTAGGTGTTCATATGTTCAAGGGAAGAGTTCTTTCTCTGTTTTGTCTCTTCCAGACTCACAGAGCAGAATACTGATGAACTCTTTTTGTTTTGCAGACTGTCCCTCACCAAAGGCCATTTTCCCCGGCTGGCAGAATGTGCTCACTTCCACTATGAGAATGTTGACATTGGCTCTGTGCAGGTGAGGGTTTTATGGTAAACGCAGGCCTGCTGAAGGCCATGATCAGTCAGGGTTGACAGGAATGTGTTAATTGGGCTCTTGGTTTCACTGGTGGCAGATTATTTATCATGCTTAAATTAGGGCTGTGGTTTAAGTTACAAGCAATACACATAGGTCTCTGTCAAGTTACATGCTATCTTAAAAGATCGCAGGCTTTGGAATCTCGACTAACTGTTTGGATTTCAACGTCATTGTTTCTCCCTAAACTCCTGTATTCATACAAAAACATCTTTAACATTAACATAGTCCATTTTATCAGAAAATGGCAATATTTGTAAACCGATGACTCTGTTGTAGGCTTTATAAGATTTTTTGTTTGTGTTTGAAGGAATTTCTTTATTTTATTTATGTTGAAAACATATATCAAAGTATCATGCTTCAGAATAGCCCAGTTTATGTAGTTCATCTAGTTATCCTTTAATCAGGTTGTTTTTGCTATTGTACCTTTAAGACTTAAGATTGAGCAGTAGGCTAATGTGCTGATATGTAAACGTGGGTGGTAACATTTTAATATGTTCATGGTCATAGTTGTTATGATTAATGCTGAGATGGACATGAAGATTTGCTTTGGTTCTCTGCAGACAAACTGTAACACACACCAAGTCCCTTCAAGGAAAGTTACTTTAATCAGTCGCCATTTTTCCCCCAAATTAAATTTGGTCCAGTTAATGTGCACGTGCATTCTAGAGTAAACATTGAAAGATGTGATTTGTGTTCCATATTTACGACGGTTTTTCTTTTTTCTATGATTGATCAGTTTCCTCCCTATCTTCTTGTACTGTCGTTGATTTGACATCAAACTGAGCTTCTTCATTTTTATTTCAACTAATCTCCCCCAATACTTTCTTGTCCAGCCAGATTTTGTTGTTATGCTGATGGCTTCCAGCAGAGAGCAGTAAATAGCACTGAGCCCCCCTCCTCAGTTTTTGCTGTATGTACAGTATACTGTTCTGAGAAGCAAGGGTGTTGTTTCCATGCATCATGAGCAGGGTATGGCGTCATAGCTGAGGAACAGGAAGTTTGCCCTCATGTCCTACAGCTCTGTGCTCTGCGCCTCCATCATCCTGTGTGTTTCAGCTCTCAAGGTCACACAGACTCCTGTTGTATTAGATCACTTTCAGTCTCCGGAGCGCATTACACTGACACACTGTGGCCGGGGGCGGGAGGAGTCCAGAGTCATGCATATATCAGAATACAGATACTCTCTTAATCCAAACCTGGCAGTTAAATAAGAAATTTGATGTTTCAGGAGGAATGTCCTTTAGTTCTGTTTATCTTTTGTTGCTTTCAAAGCTCATGTGCACAGCTGAACGATACTATATCACTGAATGCATATCAGATAACAGCAGTTTCATGCCATGGTGCCTTCTGTCTGCCTGGTGTAAATTATGTATAAAAAAAATCATGCAGTATGAACAAAATATCAACAAAACGGAATGAACAAAAAAAAGGAATCTGTTCTGTACTTCAGGACAATTTAACAAAACAAACAAAAAAGTTATTATATATGAGTTCAAGTCTTGATCATAATTATTGACACCCAGATTTAGAATATCTTCAGAAATAAATGCTAATTAACAATATAACCAGAGTATTTTAATAACACATACCGGTTTTTGGTTGTATTGTTTTAATCTGACTTTGTGAATTTCTTTTTGTTGTTGTTCAATAATTTTGGACATTAATTAATGTTATTAAAATTTACATTTTGTACAGATGCACCACATATAGTCTTATAAATGTTACATTAAAATGATGTCAATGACCATGCAGATTATTTTAATGCAAAACAATACTTTTTTTTTTAAAATGAAGATTACTTTTTTGGTGGCGGATTTTTTTATGTAAACATGATTGTTTGAACGTGTGTGTCTGGGTTAATAAAGTAAATTAATACTAAAACCATGAACTTGTTTCTTAAAATAAATGTTAACTGAAATAAAACTTCAACTCTAACTTCTTATATTTCTGTTTCCAATGCAGCAGTTTCATTTAGTTTAACTTGATGTAAATAACTAAAACTAAAACTCAAATACTAATACTACATATACGCACAACACTAATACACTAAAATTTCAACCTGAATTAAAATAAAATAAAAAATAAAATAAATAAAAATTAGAAATTCTGCAAATAAAATGCAATTAAAAATATTAACAAAAACTATAATAGTATGATAATAAAATAATGTGTTTTTGTTTTGTTGACATATTATTATAAATGAAATGTAAGACAGATTTTTATTTCACCCTCTGGTCATCTACTCAGATACTGCATCACACCACACATAAAGTCTTGTTTTAGTTTCAGCAATGTTAAATGCAAATTTCTATTTCACGAGTTCGCTCTTTCTCATTAATGAATGATAAGGCAGATATGTGAATGAGCAGATTTGGCGTGCCGTCCGGGAAGCGAGCCAGTCGAGCGGTGAGTCTCGAACCCTAGTGGGCCGAGCCCTAGCGAGGGCGAGGGTTTCGGTTCTTGGCTCTGCCTCCGACTGCCCCCCTGGACAAGGAAGAAGGTGACGGAGGAGCAGGGGAGGGAGGGATTTGCAAAAAGAGCGAGATGCGGATAGGAAGGAAGCGGGCCTATTTATAGGCAGGTGGCTGATTAGTGGGAGGAGATTAATTAGGGAATTGGAAACAGCTGCGATTAATTCGAATTACCGCTCCTCCCGAAACTTTGTTATTGGCAAAACATGCACTTTAATTGGTAAAACATGAATAACTCTTCTAAACCAAGTACAGTATTTGTTTGCAGCTGACTCTGGTTTCCTATTTTCAATACAGTGCCTTTTATAATTTTGAATTGTAGTTGTTTTACAATAACCATGTCTGTGTTTAGTCCTAGAATAGGGTATTGAGTTAACATCCCTTCTGTGGCGTCTGTATGTAGACCTTTGTTGCATTCCCAGAGGTGGTGTGCATGTTCCACATTCCTCGGCTCAGGTTTACAGAGAAGCTTTCAGGATCCCTGCCTCCACCCTACTAGTGCAGCGAGAGATGGAGACGGAGCAGGAACTGGGCCAAGTTTACTGATGCTGTAATGCGCTTTTACTGATCTGAGAACAGTCACCTCCATCTCCGTATAAGCAGCTGGTTGGAGCATTGATTAAATCTGTTTTTTCTGCTATAAATCGTCTCGGACAGAAGGGAGGAAGCCCTCAATCACCACAATTTCATTAAAATGGACCCAAACCAAGAAAGCGAAAGTCTTTTTGTTTTTCTTTTTTTTTTGATACTTCGAGGTTGAGCAACTTTTTTATTTTATTTTATTTTATTTTTTGTGATACGGCAGTGCATTAAATCAGTTTTACTGAAAACGCATGATCAGGAAGTCTTCTAGAATATGATATATGGATCCAGATTCAGGATTTACGTTTATGAAGTAGGTCAGTGCTGGATTATGATTTATTATAAACTCCATGAAGTGGAGTCTGATTAACTTTTGCTCTCTAAGATGTTGGGCTCTTCTGAAATACAAGCAATAAACCTGGGTGGTATGCATCTTTAAGAGAAGATGCATGACGAGATTGAATTGCTGACAACCCTTGTTTAATTTATGGCACTGTAGATTAGCCGTGACTCCAGATGGAGAAAGGTCAACTCATGATCACTGGGTTACTCTTTCTAGCTTTTATGTAACCTGAAGAATTTCCTTGTGGATTATTGCTGCTGAAAAAGCTTTTGGTGCAATTTATTATACAAGTGGAATTTTAATCCGCAGATTGTGTGACATAAAGCTGTGACCGTTGACCTTTGGTGTCTGCTTTTTACCCATTTTCATCAACCGTTGCAAATACCAGACCAGGTGCTATAATCTTAAATGCGCTTATGTCTTTTATTCAGCATTACAAGACGTTTAGAGCTGATCTGGGATTTCGTAGATTCAGCTAAAGGAAAAATTCAGCATGCTTTTTACAGAGGAATTTTCCAAACCAGTGGCTTAGAAAGGCCTGTCATGGTAAGGTTACAAAGTGGCACTTTCACCACAGAATTCAGTGTTTTGAGGTGATCTGTACTGTGTGTGAGTGTACTCCTTAAAGTTGTCAAAATAATATACACAGTTTACAAATGCATCTTTCACTTCTGGGAATATGAACCAGGAATATTGATGAGTCACGGGAAGTTCCTAGTTGTGAGATCATAATTACAATGTGCGTTTAAGTGGTTTTGGTCAGAAAAAACACTGGCTCATTGGGCAGTTTGTATTTTTCATTTGAATTTGTTTATCACAAACAGACAAAGACAGGAAGCACTGTTTAGCACTGTTCAATCAAAACAGCAATTTGTAGCCTTTTTTGTAGCCTTTTTTTTAAAGTTATGGTATTACATAGCTTAAAATTAATATTTAATTTTTGTATTAGTTATTATATATAATGTACATATACACTGGTAATCATGGCATTGTGTAGATGTTCCTATATTTGACTCATTTAAATATGACAAAGACACCTTGTGGTCAAATTAATTAAATTACATACAATAAAAATCTGATGAGTACTCCTACTTAACTTAAAGGTGCCATAGAATGGAAAACTGAATTGACCTTGGCATGGTTGAATAATAACAGTTCAGTACATGGA
>JAUMHQ010000075.1:3904326-3920200 GCA_032361165.1 Enteromius paludinosus | reverse complement strand
TGGATTTTCTATGCTTATTAATAATTCTGTTCTGTTCTGTTCCAGTCTTCAGTGCCACATGATCCTTCAGAAATCATTCTAATATGCTGATTTATCATCACAGTTTAAACCATTGTGGTGCTTAAAATGTTTTGGAATCTTATTCCAAATTTTTTTTGTTCATTTATTTGTTCATTTTTGTTTTCTGCTTCATTTTACAGACAGGAGTTTTCAAAGATTAATAAGCAGTACATATATAATGACATACACTATATATATATATATATATATATATATATATATATATATAAATAAAACAATATATAACATGTTTATTACTTGAGATTTCTTACTGTTATATAATAATCTCATTTCTTAAATGCAGTTTTTCTTCATTCATTGTTTTATCAGGACTGTTGAATCACTCAACTATTTGTGACTTTTTGCCCTCCACAAAATTAATTTTAACTTTGAAATTAAACACATGGTCATCAAAGATGTGCATTCAAGTCAATGAAATCATTTATTAGATCTAGGCAAGAAAAGAAAAAAAAAATGGGGATGTGGCTGATCATTGTTTTTCAGTTCTGTTCCTGGATAGCGTCACAGCCATTGCACTTCAAAACACTTAATTCATACAGTAACTGAGTTTCTGAGGGCCAAGTTGGCGTCAGTTAAGTTTGAGAATGTTTTGAAAAGTTCATTGGATATGAATGACCAAATTGTTCCGTTTTTTTCTTTTTTGTCAGGAAAGGTCTTATGGCTAAGAAATGGAGACAGGGCCATCTGTTGCTAAAACCGAACACACAATTCGACAATACTTGCAGATGCTGAATGCTGCCATTTTGTGTTCTCACAATAAGATTAGGGGCCTTGTTACTCCCATGACTACAATGAGACAAAATGAAGTTACAACAGATATAAAACAGAATAACTGCATGTATCGACTGAATCGTCTGCCACTGTTTTGAGGTCTTCTTTGTTCTGGTGCTTAGCACGTTGCTGTGCTTTTGTTTTTGCGATTTACAGTAGATCTGATTTAAGATTAAATTCGGGGTATTGCTCGGTTCACGCTGAGTTGCCCAAGAGCCGAGAAGACCGACTGTGGTGGATTAGCATAATTAGGAATGGCATGGATTAATGAGATACATCCCTGACGCACTTGATGTATGAAAACCACTCTGTGCTGCCAATTGTTTGTAGAGTTGTGGAAGAACCAAGTGCCAAAGAATATCAATATTGATCAGGGGGCTGTTCCATAAAACAAGATTAGAGTGTTACATGACTTCTGCTCTTCCACTTCTTTACAAACCCCCGAAAAGCACCAAATATCTGAATATGTATAAAAATGTTGTATTTGAAAACTTTTTAAGGATGTTAACAAAGTCATGAATTCATGTTATTTTATAAGAAATTAATGAAGAGCTATTAATGATGTGCCCCCCCAAGTAAAGTCATGACATAATGATACATTGACAACTCATGAACTCATGACGTGACAGCTAGAGGTGGCAAATTTCTAAACAATTTTGTGCCATTAAAACATGTTTGATTTAGATAACCACAATAAATTGTTAATTAATACATTAACTAACATGCAGTAACTAACATGTAATTAAGGTGACGTTATTCATGCAGTAATTCATGTGAGTCATGTTGTAGTTAAGTTAGTTCTTGATTAATACATGTCTTAACTAATCATTAGCTTATAGTCAAGAAACTGTTAATTCATGTATTAGTACATGATGATTCATGTACTGTTACTATAAAGTGTTACCTAAAAAACATTTAATAAAAAAAACAACAACATTTTATTACTTGTCTCTCTGATTGGTTAGTCGCTGCACTGGGATATGTTTTTTTGTGTAATTAATTACTGATAATGATTTCATGTCTTTCCTAAGATTCTACAGTGTATTTTATCACATAACAGAACTCAAATCAATATTTCATGCACATTTATTTAGTTTTTTTTGTAAGTGGCTATGTAATAAGCTGGATAATGTGCAGTCATCTCATCTTTATCCCCAAATAATCTCCTTCATTATGATGTAAGATCACCTTGTCTGGTTTATTTGGCAATGGCGGGCTGACTATGGA
Source organism: Enteromius paludinosus (assembly GCA_032361165.1). Taxonomy (NCBI): domain Eukaryota; kingdom Metazoa; phylum Chordata; class Actinopteri; order Cypriniformes; family Cyprinidae; genus Enteromius; species Enteromius paludinosus. Next base: position 3,918,121 of record JAUMHQ010000075.1, on the reverse strand, counting down.
TTATCCCCTACATATCTAAGAATAGGCATTACCACCTGTATATATTAGAATTACTCATCATGCAATATAAGATTTTGGTCGTACCAAATGATTTTTGGAACATCCACACGAGGCGAGAAATAAAGCTCCAAAAATCAGATTACTAAGACGTACGATAACTGGGGAATCCACATTTAGCATTTCTAATCAAGATCATGGTCTAATTATCTTTTAGACATCTGGAACTGTATCAAAAGTAGGATTTATTGGTTCCCCGACAGCATTAGCTCTGTGCTCACAGTACTGCGTTATGCAGAATCTAAGCCATAGATTGCCAAAATTCCTCAAAAACACTTCTGAGGATGACAAAAAATGACAGTGTTTATGCGCAGTTTTGTAATTCCTTGGCTGCCGGTTATCCAACCCCCCCCCCAATCTATTCCATAACAATTCGCTCCTTCCTCCCCTTTTAAATTTGGCACTTAATCATCTTGAAATAACGTCTCAGGTGACAAAGAAATGAGCGGCGGAAGAAATGGAACGAGCCTCATGACATTGAACAGTTTTCACTGGTTGAAATGACATTTCGTAAATTACTTTCTGTGAATTTTCCTCCCACATCTCTGCAGCATCTCCTCCAGACACCAGTATGGAGCACAGGCACAGGACATCTGAAAGCAGACGTACATTTATTTTCAGCCAGACGGAGAGAACTCAAGTCATCACCTCTTTTGAATAGACGCCCACCACTTTGTTTTCCATGATATTTAAAACTGTGCCTTGGGAAAGTAGACAGTGCTGCAGTGCTCACGTGTGGGCTTTTATTCAAGCAGCATATTAAGTAGTTCATGTGAACTCCCACTTGGGGTCAGTGGGGTCAGAATCTTTGCTCCCTGGCCCGGGCCTCAGATTGTCATTTAACTCGGAAGTGTTTTCCGAGGTTTCAGACTCATTTTGTCAGTTTTCATTTCCCCAGCTCATCAGCTAATTTGCACATTAATTTCATTCGTTATGGCAAGCCGCAGATAGCAGCATATTGAGATGCATTGGTTCATCACAGCAGCCAACCAACCTTGAATACTGTGTGAGACATTTAAAAATTCTAATTCAGCATCTCTCAAAGGGGGTTCACAGAGGGGTTTATTACTCCAGGGCAACAGTACTGTTTAGTCACTACTAGTAACAATGGATCTAGTTGGCTGACTAGTGTTGAAAGCATCAGTTCTTTAATTAGAATCATAAAGTCATTTTATGCATTAAATGCAATGCATTTTGCATGGAGATCTCCTAGAATCCATTTGTGTCAGTGCATTATTTTGTTTAATTCAGTTTCACTGCATCTAGCTGGTTTTGAACGCTTCTCATGAAACAGAAATTGTGGACTCTCTATTTTTTAGCACTTTAAATACAGATGCTCCTTAACACTTAAATAAGATGCTGTTTTATAATGTACTACACTACTGAGGTGCAGATAATTGCCAGAAGAGTTTATGCCAACTTCAATATATTGATTTACATTTTCATCTGTACTCACTTTGAACAATGGCACAAATATTATAATACTTGAAATATAGCGCACTAAAACTTCATGGTGCCTTATAATGTTTTTGTGCCCTTTGTGGGTAACACAGTAACACAGAATTACTATACACACAACATCAGATTTGGATCGGCTTTGTCTGGCAGATACTTGATCTGGCAGAAAATGCCAGTCTCTGAGCGGATACCAATACTGAGTATTGGGCCAGTGCCTCCCTATAGCCAGCTGCAAGCATGCATCTATTTTTGAATGTACACCCATATCTCAAAATTCAATCAATAACAATTTTTTTTTTGTTGATAATCTGTTTCACTCTGAAGAACAACAATCTGATTCTATTTTTGTTTCATTGCTAATATTGTACTACTTGACTTCGGATATGTTGAGTTATTGTGCGATTTGTGTTATAAAAAGCAGTGCGGTGTTTAACATTATTTCAGATCTATGTTATTGAAATATAATTTTGACACAATTTTTGAGTATTCAGCCTTCCCTCATTCAAGTTGGACCTTCCTATTACTTGGGGTATAGAAAAATAACTGTTTGTACAGAGTAAACTAGTTTGCTTAAAAGAGATTTGCAGCAAAGGCTCATCAAACCAAGCTGTTTTCTAGTTTAAACTACTACAGGAATCTGACCTCATCCGCAGATCCCTCACCAGCCGGTGGCTTTTCAACGACCTAGATAGTCCGGCGTCTGCATTTTCGCCGCAGGTAGACTGTTGCAATGACAAAGAGCACACGCTGACTCTCATCCATCTCCTATGATATGATGCATATATATAGACATTTTTATACAAACATTTTCCCACCACTAATAAACATTTGTGCCGCCCACTAATAAAGGTTACCAGGAACACCTACTATGTGCAAATCTGTGCAGTTTCTGCAGTGGACAGTTTAAAAGATGTTAAGCTCTTTTAAAGACAACATATCTTTTTTTACAGGCATACTGAGCATTACGTTTTCTCCAAATTTTAGTTTCCCTAGTCTCCCTTACTCTGTTACTGGCATTATTGCATTAATCAAACTTACTTGGGGAATGCCTACAATCCCAGAAACCTTCTGGGTGCTTTTCTGTTTTGTATGTGTGACTCCATTCTCCTATTTGGGCTCTTAGATGCCTTACAGTTCAGCGTGATGCATTCAGAAAGCTCTGCTATTTCTGTGGTTAAATTTCAGCGCAGTATTTTAATGGTTAAATATATTAGTACAGTGGCGTTTCAGTGGTGAGATGCTTCAGGCAGGGACCTCTGTATTGAGATTTCATTCAGTTGTTAAAGCAGCGGGTTTGAGTTGACGATAAAGAAGTGCTCAAAAGTGTTGCATAATAGCCCTTACGCCCGCTCAGAGCTTAGTATTATTTGCAAATGCCTAGATGAAATGGAAATGATTGGAGAGAGAATCCCTATCTTTTGGGAACAAGCAGTGATATAAGAGGGCTTTGCAAAGTCTCTAAGTAAAGGGGTTGCCCCCTCTCTGAGGTCTTTACCAATATAGATTCACTGCTGACTCAAATTATGAGTCATATATCGTTTAGACATCCTACTGGCTTGATTTGCCGCTGTAGAGATGTGTGATAAAGTAAAAATGGTATCTCAATATTAATATTCAGAAATGTTTTTGGTAGTAAATAAGCACACGGTTATAACAAGGTACACTAATGTGTAGTATTATTTATATTTATCTATTTTTACATGAGTGCTGCTATGCAATTTGATCGAAAGTGGCAGTGAATACTTCTATATTGTAAGAAAAATTATTTCACATGAAAACTTTATATCACTCAAGGTTCATATAAAATAATATATCAAGGTTTCCTCAAAAACATGAAGCAGTATTATATTCACAATGTTGTTTAAAAAGCATTGCATCTGTTGTAAATATCTGACATATGGCCCACTCCTAATCTTTACCCGCTGTTACCCAGGTGTTTGAGACATTGCCCTGGATGATTTGCCATACTATTAGACAGCACCTTGTAAAGCAAATTGGACTAAATGTGATTTTTTTGCAGTTAAGATGCTCTCACAGTATCTCACATACAGTGGCTGCCCACTCACAGCTCGCTTTAAAGGAATCCTCTCACAGTCAATCCAATGTCTCTTCGGATTTGGATCAGCAATTTACCACCAGCTGATCCCCTCACTGGTCATGTCTGAGCTTGGTGAGGCTCGCTCTTCCCCAGTACACTGTGTGCAGGCACAATGACAGTCTGAAAAACCCGGACTCTGAGCTGTTTGTGTGATTTAAGGTATCTATACAGTATCTTAGGGACAGCAACTAGGCAGCAACTAGTTTCAGCCTTAGAACGTGGAAAATCCACTGAATTTATCCATTTGGCAGCACCATCAATTTTACAAAAGTAGTTCAGACGACAGTACTGCAGTAAATTCCAAGTCTCAATATGATGGTTATTGTGAGGAATGAAGCTAATATTATGTTGATGCAAGGTTGTACCGCTCATGTCACATGAACTGTTTTAGAAATTACATTTAAAGATACATTTCTTGGTTTTGAATGTGGTAGTTACATTGTTGTCTATGGAGGGTCTGAGAGCGCTTGGATTGAACAAAGGTCTAATGGGTTTGGAATAGGGCTGTAACGATACACCAAACCCACGATTCGGTTCGTATCACGATTTTTTTTCGTGGGGGGTGGGAGAAAAAAAAGATTTTTAAAACAATTTGCGCCCGGCTTGGTAATAGATAACGCGGCTCGAGCACACTGAGTAAATACTTGAACCCCTCGTTATCGAAAACCGAAAATGGTCGCATATCTATGGCGGCAAATCTATGCCAATAATACGCGAGTGCACCACTGATGCTGGCACGCGCGGTAAATCACATACGCCAGAGGAAAACAGATCTACACGCAAAGAAACGGGAGCCACAAGCTCATTTCAAAACCGCACGCGCGTGATATGTCATCTGCGTGCAATTCAAGCACTCGTGCACTAATGAAATGTCATCTGCGCGCAATTCAAGGTAGTCACGGGGTGTGTCGCATTGCACCCTTATCACACCGCGACACAGGATCGTGGATCTGAGAGTCGCGATTTCGGTTTCATATCGTGTATCATTACAGCCCTAGTTTGGAATGACATGAGGGTCTAATTAATGATAGAATTAAATTTTTTTTGGGTGAACTATCCCTTTTACTGTTGCAACATGATCATTTAGTCACTTGATATTTTTTATACTTGCTTTAAAGTTGCAATGAACAGAAGTAGAAACAGATATATCGTCGCACAGATAATTGTAAAAGAGAATTGCTGATTGGATTGAGGCAGATCTGAATGCAAGATTAAGGTTGACAGTACAGTTTATGCAGATTAGATAAATTATAAAGTCTAGCATATGTCACCAGAGAGAGGAATACTTATGACATATTGCTTTTTAAAAATGTATGGGCTAAAAAAACCAAAAGTAAACAATCATGGATGAACAGTTCACAATAGCACCAAAAAATGCATTTAGAAAATAGAAAACATTTTTTTTTTTTTTTTTTTTTGTACAATGAGCCTGAATGAGGTACAAAACAATGCAGTGGCTTTCATTCTGAGTTTCTTTGGAGCAAGAGAGGAAAAATATGTCAGGGTTATTTTGTCTCTATTAAAGTCCAAAACACCACTGGACCCCACTGTGACTGTGTAGACAAAATAACACAGAATATCTTGTTTTGTGTTCCACAGAAGATAGCCATACAAGTTCGAATTGACATCAAGGAGACAGAATGATGACTTTAAATCAGGAGATGTAAGGTTCATTGTCATACCATTGTTACTGCTTACCATGCTGCTGCAGTATAAAAGTGTTATTTCATCAGGGTGGTTATAGGCGAGCCGTAGGTGTTTGGCTGTGCCATTTAGAGCCAACAAAGTGGGTTGTGAGCAAAAGATGAAATGCAGGTGTGTACTGGGCTTTCAGCCTCACACAGTGTTTCTTCAGAACGAAGTGCAGCCAGCCCTCCACACATTTCCCTCTGTGGGCAACCTGCTGCCAGCGTGAGGGGGAGGGGCTCTCAACTGTTTATTTGTTGTGCGGCTTAATATATCTTTATCACTGCAGTTGCTGCATGATATTAACAAAGACAGAGAATGACTGAGCAGAGCAGTTGCTAAAAGATGATTTGTAATATACATGGCCTGTTTGTCTTTCCATATTATCTTTGTCGTAATTAAATTGCTCACATGACACTGTTTGCATCCTTAAGCCGCAAAGACCATTACAAGCAATAGATGCTTTTGGTCTGGTACTAAATCTTTATTGCAGAGTGAAGACAGTACATTTATCTTCTGTTATGCTGCTCCAGTAGTTTTTAAAGGAGCGTCGTCGTTTTAAAGGAGTAGTTCAGTCAAAAATGAAAATCTGCTGAAAATTCACTCTCCCTCGGGCCATACCAGATGTAGATACATTTGGTTCTTCAACAGAAAGTTGGAAAGTTTTAGCATTACGTCACTTGCTCACCAATCTAAAGAGCTGATAAAAACATCACAATAATCTACATGTATTTTTTTATAAAAAGGAACCTCATAAGTTACTAATTTGAAACATTCTGCTATAGGCAGAAATTCTGTGCTGGTTAAAGGCATGTAAGAGACAGTTGAACTAACAGCAAAAACAGCATACAAATAGTGTGAAATATGTATTTTTGCTAGATTTAACTATTTTATGTGTACCTTTTAGCACTGAGGTAAATGTTAGTATATTTCCAGTTAACATTTTCCGCCTTATGATAATTTTTTTTTTTTACCACTGAGCTTGCCGCAGTGCACTCTGGGATTGCATCTTGCATCTTATCTATTTGGAACAGCCTTCACTTTGGGAGCGTGCATATGATGTCTTAGAGTGTTGTATTGGCAGCTCACTAGGGGAAGGGAGCTACATTTTACATACTGAAGTCGGCATGGGTTGAGCATCTTGATTTTTTAAGCTGCTCATGCAAAAAGAAAAATAAATAAATAAATGAACATGAAATGATTTATGCAAAACAGCATTGGAGTAAAATCTAGGTGGAATATTTTGATCCCAACAAAACAAATGCAAAACATCCTGTATAAAAAAAAGCTTTCATTAAAACAGAAGTAGAATTAATGTTTAAAAGAAAGGCAGGATTATTATTTTTATATATTTTTATATACAATAATAGATTATTATTTTATATTTAGATTTATATTATAATAAAAACTAGTAAAATACATATTTGTAATTTTTTTTTAAAGCATTTTATTTTATTATATTTTAATTTTATTTTATTTTATTCAAAATGAATGCAGGAATGTCCTATCTGTTCAGTATAGCAATTACAACTAAGAGTGGAAGTGGAGAGTGGAGTTAATGATTATATATATATATACATATATGGTTGTAACTAACTAAAACACCAAGCCCATTTTTTGTCAAAAATGACAAAAACAGTGTTCGTGCGAGCAGGTGAGAGAAGATCGAGCGCAGGGATGATCGCGTGCGAGTGCTTTAATTGCACGCGGATAACACATCAAGCGTGCGAGAGAGTTTGAAATGAGCTCACGGGCCCCGTTTCTTCGCATGTACATCTACTTTCCTCTTGCTGAAATCATTTACCGCGCTCGCCAGCATCAGTGGTGCGCTCGCTTATTAATGGCATAGATTTGCCGCCAATCCCGCCATAGATTAAGTGTGTTTTTCGCGAGCTGGTTGCTGCTGCGGCGGTGGGGCGGAGGATGGCGATGGCATCGTCTATCGACCCAACCCTAATATATATATAGTTTTATTCATTAATGTTGATTAAATTATGTATTATATATAGAAAATTTTATTTTATTTTAATTTAAATCAGTCAATTTAATTTTAGCAAATACTATGACAATTAAAATTAAATTAAAATTGGGGCAGTCGTGGCTTAATGGATAGGGGGGGGAACCCACAACCTTTAACCCAAAGGTTGTGGGTTCGAGTCCCAGGTCTGGCATGGATTGTGGGTGGTGGGAGTGAATTCCCAGCACTCTCTCCACCTTCAATACCACTGTCATGCTTGTTTTCAGGAAAAGCACGGAGAGAGTCCTTGTAACAATGAAACATCTTTTTAATGATAAAGAAACACAGAGAATCGGTTAACACACAGCTATACAACGACGATCACAGACAACAAATGAAAGACAGGAACCATCTTATAAAGGGCAGACAATCACAGTAAATGAACTGAACACACCTGACAGGAATAACTAATTAACATAACTAGGTCATGGGGAGAAAACAAACAGCACATGGGGAGAAATGACATAAAAACATTTACACACGTAACAACCACGACTGAGGTGAGACCCTTGAGCAAGGCACCGTTCCCATCAACTGCTCCCTGGGCATCGCAGCAATGGCTGCCCACTGCTCCGATTTCAAAGAACAGACATTTAAAAATAATCTTCTAAAGTTTCATAGTCCAGAAAATAGAGTAAAGATATTTAAAACTGTTAAAGTTGACGTAACCCCATAAGGGTCGTTATCTCAGTATCGGCTCATTGTTGGAGCACAAATAAAGACATATATAGTATCTTTTGAAAGCTTACAATATAAACTCTCAAACTCCATACATAAATGTTGCTTTTATGTTACATAAAGTAAGATAATAAGGTCCGAAGTCACCCCCACAAACAAGTCACCTCCCTGTGAAGATCAACGTATTCATATTCATATTTATATCATTCAGACTTATTTCAGAGTCATATATCAAATGAAAGATCTCATTCCCCAAAATGGGTTTATTTAATTGATCTAACACATTACAGAGAATAATTATCAAAAGAATCGCGACAATAAAAATTACGTCTGTAAACAAACAAATATTTAGGTCACATTCCTGCTTCGATTACTACATCAGTGTGCTTAAAGTGGCCTCAAACATTACATCAGCATTACGATTAGGTTGTTGTCTTTAAAAGGAGACCATCTCTGTAAGCTTGTATTTCCATACGTCATTCTAAAATGTCTCAGATCAATGCGTGCGATGGAGTTGAATGGTGCAGTTCCTCCTAGTTTGGCCTAAACACATTTGTATTGATGGGCGATGATGTCATCACATACATGTAATATGTATGAAAAGCCCCCAAATCAGATCTGTCCAAAAAGACATCAATCAAATGCCTAAACCAATCCGTTGTCGAGTTCTGCCTTTCCAAATACCCTCAAGGAGAAAAGTGCAAAATGTGCCTCACCTACCGCGATAGCAGCGAGCTCAATGCGCGCTGGGAAACTATGGATTGTGAACAAATACAATAACAATTATGAATTATTCCACCCATGTGTTAAACTTCAAGGTGTTCTGTGAACAATTTTTGTCCATTTAGCCCCTGAAATATAGTATTGGGACTGTTTTAAATGTAAAAAAATAAAAATTAAAACTTTAAAAGCAATTTTCGCAGTTTTTTATTTGGAAAAAGTGGGCAGACGACCATAATTCACATAGTATGTCCTTAAAACCATTCAAGGTAAGACTTTGAAAGCTTAAGGTCTCCTCCTTCCATTGATACCAAAATCTTAATGTAGAAATTTGGGTCACTGTGACTCATTTTGCTGGATCAGGTCACATACAGTATGATCAAGTGAGGATAATGGGAAAGCACAGGTTTCTGTCCACACCCCCTATCTGGGGGTCCAGTCATAAACCCCATCATTTACAGGCACGAATGCTTGATGTAATAGTAGCGTCGTGCTCCAGAGGCCTTATCAAATTATTGGACCTAAGCCTAGTCTTTCAATGGCTGATGTTTTCCTCTTGTTACCAGAATGCAACATGAGCCCCTTGAATTTCGCACAAACAGTCCTGCTTTCGCAAAGGAGCAGCTGCGATTGAAGAGGATGGAGGAGGGATTTGATGCTGTTATCCAGCCTTTTTAAGTGCCTCCGAATATCTGCCTTCTTTAGTCTGCCACTTAAATAAAGTCTCATTACGAGCAGGGAGAGGGAATTATCCTCTGGCCTCCGCTGCATTGGAGAGCTTCTGTAAAGTTATGCGCAGATGTTGATGGGCACTCAACGCAAATTGCCTGAATATGGTCAGATCTCATCTGCCTGGAGTAACTCTCAGATCCGCACTGCCTCTGCGTGCTGACTCACTGTTCATTCTCAGCAGGCTGGGGGAAGCAAATTTCTTCCAACGTTTGAAGTGCGCTGTTTTGATTAGACATTAGGCCTTTGATAATGATCATGCTTTATGTCTTATAATTGCTAACTCTAAGTGAAATTAATTTGCGAAATTTGCTAAGCCATAAGTACTCCGTACCTTAGCATGCTCAGTTATATTCCAGTCTTCAGCACTCCGAGGATATACAGTAGACTACTGTTAAAAAGTTTGGGGTGTAAAGAAAAGAAGTGTCTGATGCGTAACAGAGCTGCCATTATTTGATTAAAAATATAAAAACTGTGACACTAATTATTAAAAATGTAAAATACTTGTTTTTTGTTTTAATAGTTTATATTTTATGTAATTTTCCTGTGATAGCAAAGCAGTATTTTCAACAGCAATTACTGCAGTCTTGAAGTTGAACCACTGATGTCACAAGGGCGATTTTAACGATGACTTTCCTACATTTCTGGTCCCTGAATGTAGGGATGAGCAGAATATTCGGGTGGAATTGGCAACTGAAATTCTTCATTCAAAAAAAGCATAAAAATTAGTCTTTTAGTATTTAGTCAAACATTTGAGTGAAATTGTTCGCCAACCAAAATTTTTTCTTATGAAAATGGCTCAAACATCTCTTTAGCTATTTGGCAGAAGAAGCAAAATAAAGAATAAATTGTACCACACATTTGGGCAAATTGTTCAGAAACCGAAATTGTTAATCCAAAAATAGCACAAAAATGTCTTTCAGTAGTTGGTCGAATAAGCAAAAGGCAGAATAAATTCTGCCAAAGATTCGGGTGAAATGGTTTGGCAACCGAAATTGTTTATCCAAAAATAGCTCAAAAACTTATTTCGGTATTTGGCCAAATAAGCAAAAGACAGATTCAATTCTACCAATTCTATCAGGCAAAATTGTGTGACAACCGAAATTGTTCAACCGAAAAGAGCACAAAAATCTCTTTCGGTATTCAGCCGGATAAGCAAAAGACCGAATAAACTTGACATCAGCAGGCTTGACATCACACACCGAAGACGGAGTTCAGCAGCTTGTTTCCTGCCTCTCTCACATGTGCAAGAAGTTTGGATTGACCATCAGCCTGAAGAAGACCAACGTCATGGCTCAGGGTTCAGAAACCCCTCCAAATATAGCCATTGACGGATACACCCTGGAGGTTGTCTTAAATTTCAGGGAATCTCGGGTCCACCATCTCCAGCTCGCTGTCCATCGATTCGGAGATCAACAGCAGGATTGCCAAGACAGCCACAGCCATGGCCAAATTGAACCAGCGAGTGTGGACCAACTCCAGCTTTACTGAGAAGACCAGATTGCACATCTACCAAGCCTGCGTGCTCAGCACTCTCCTCTATGGTAGCAAGATGTGGACCAACTACGTGAGACACGAAAGAAAGCTAAACAGCTTCCACATGAGATGTCTGTGTCGCATACTGCAAATCGAGTGGCAGGATTGGGTCCTCAACACCGAGGTGCTAGAGCGAGCCAACATGTGCAGCTTGCATGCAGTTCTCAGTGAGAGACGTCTCAGGTGGCTCGGCCATGTCAAGAGAATGGAAGTAGGCAGCATTCCCAAAGACCTCCTCTACAGCCAGCTGGTTGAAGGCCAAAGGAAAAAAGGGCATCCAAAACTGCGACTCAAAGATGTCTGTAAGAAGGACATGAAGCAGTGCTCCATCGGCCCCAACTTTAAAGTCTAGCTGACGACCGCCCAGCCCTGGAGGCTCGTTGTCAGGCAAGGTACATCGTGTGTAGAGGCCGAGCAGAATGAGAATGGCGCCCAGAAAAAGTCCAGGCGACAACAGCAGCTACAACAGCCTTCACCCCCTACCAAGTACGGCAGGAACTGCCACTCCCAAGTCGGACTGTACAGCAATTCTCGGTAGTGCAGGTAGACTCACAAGAAGCTACATCATCGCCTGCCGAGACGGACAGGTGCTGACGGGAAGTTTTTTTAGATTTAGGTTTAGGTTTAGGTTTTCAATGTTTAAAATTTTCTTTTTTCATAGATTTTTTCTTTGAAAAGAAAGATTCAACAGTAAAAAGCACATACTGGCTATTTAATTTTTGCAATGGTAAAAAATAAAAGGCAAATACATTGAGGTAATGCAAACAACAGTATTCAGTATATGAGTTATTAAGTTATTAAAACCACACAATGACAGACAGCTTTCTGTGCATGTGATCCAAGAAGAAGTGGAACACAAATCGGGGTACTGAGTGCTTGACTAAACAGTCAAAACAAATGTAAAAATATGTCAACATGCCTGTCTTGTTGAGTATTCATGTAAATGCATCTGTTTATGTCTTATGTAAATGAAATCAGTTAGGAGGAAATACAATTTGTAACTGGATTATTGCATTAAGTCTTAAAGTGACAGCAGCCTAATTAACTGACAACAGCCTAATTAATATGTGTAACTTTAATAAAATAAGTGTATATTTCATTCATACAGTGCTATATTTTGCATTTGAGTACTTTATTCAATTTGTTGCTGCTGTTTTTCTTACCAGTAAGTTTTCCCTTTGTAAAATGTAAAGCACTTTATTTGTATCATTGTTCTATTGGATTTATTTGTTCTATTGCTTGCCATTTTCTGTTTTGTTCGACTGTTTGCTTTTCCTCAGTAAGCATAAAAAGTGTTAATTTACATTAGTTGCAGACCCTGTTTTTACTGCTTATTAACTTACAATGTTTTTTTTTCTGCATCACCCACACAGTATATAAATAATATCAATATACTAAATAAAAACTAAATTAATGTGATGTTTAAGATGATAAAAAATACATTCTAGAGTGGACAGTGATAATTTGAAGTGGGCAACATTTTTGTATGCTTTATTATAACATTGTAAGCAGTACAGTCTGTACTTCAGATGCACTTTTATTACATAATGCCATGAGGTGGGCAGAGCTAAATTTAGCACTATGTAAAAGAAAATAACACTCTCACTAGAATTCCACTAGACATTATTTTGTGTATATAATATTTATAATATTTTGTAATAGTACTGCTAATAGTTAATAAATTAAATCTGCTGTAAAATAGCCAAAATATTGTAGGACCACTAGTGTTGAGCTATAATGTATGTTATGCACCTCAGCTCATGGTGAGCTTTTCCAGTGGTGGTCTATTGCATTCTATTCACATAGATCTCACGAACAGGGAGGGATGGGGGTTGGTTGGGGGGGGGTTGTTGGTTTCCATAGCAACGGGTAGCAGGGACGATCACTGTGGTTGTGGCATGATCAGCAAGCAAATGCAAGCCTGACTTAGCAACCACTCTCAGCCTGTTGGTTCACCCCAGATTGTCCCCCATATGCGAGCGACTGACCGTATTACGTAACGTCACTTACTGGATTTATCGCATGCTGTTTTGCGCAGCCACTGTGTGAAGTTCGTGTATTATTTGAACTCATTAAAAAAGACTCAAGCTTGAAATACCCGTAGCTCAGCAGATTGCCGATGGCTCCCTCGTTTGGGAAAGGGTTACTCCCGCCCCAGGGCTGCGTATAAGTAGCTCATCATATTCTCCACACAGTGGCATCTCTCTGGGTGCAGTGCCGACTGTAAATACACAGCGGTAATCTGCTTTAAGCTGGCCCATGAGCCTGTGCAGCGTGACAGGTGTCTTACACGTACAGTAGCTCTGGCAAAAATAGCAGCAACAGCAGCTCGACAACTGAAACCATGATAGCGGTAGAAACTGTAGAGCTTGTTGTACAGTATTAGCTTGTCGCGTCAACGCTTCAAACCAAGTGATGATGTGACTGAAATCAGCTTAATTATGTGGTGAGCCTCATCCACACAGTGGAGGGAAAACTCTGAGCTCTGCTTGATGTTTTACCCAGCAAGAGGCGCACATTGACAGAACGCCCAGTTTTATGTGAGGTAATGTGAGGAGATTGTGCAAAGTGATATGATTTGTTTGCAGAAGGTTTATCAGCAGTTCTCATGTGGAGCTATCATGAAATGATATTTGTAAGCCATTTGACTTAATGCGACATTTGTTCTGCCGAGCACAAAGGAAGATATTTTGAAGAATGTTTGTAACCAGGCTATTTTGGGTCACCATTGATGCCCTATGTCACGCCCCCAGGCGTTCCATGTGTCTTTTGTTTATTTATCATGTTCACATGCTCTGTTTTGTTGTTAATCGTTC
>JAUMHQ010000075.1:3869129-3889841 GCA_032361165.1 Enteromius paludinosus | reverse complement strand
AACCATGTCCAAACCGTCTCTGGCTCGTGCTTTGGCGTAGGATACGCAAACGCTGTTCACATCAGATCACTTCCGGCGTTTGCGTATTCAAAGCGCGAGTTCACAACAGATCACTTGGTATTTATAATGGTATTTAGAACAGAACAGGAATTAAAAATATTTAACAAACACAAATTATAGTGGTATTCATTATAATCAACATTTATTATATAGAGCAAAGCCTTAACAAATGTATTTGACGCTAAATAGAAATATGCAATATGCTCCCATACCTCTTTTACTTAGCACAAAAACAAATGTGTAATTATCATTAAATGCACTGTATATTATTAAGTCAATTTAAACTACCAGTCACACCCCATTTCAGATGATGAAAAACACTAATTATATTATATTATATAAAGGTGCTTCTGAGCAGACTTTATTTTGGATGATGACTTGGTTCCTTGCTGTAGACTACAACAATACAAAATGAAGCATTGCATGATAAATTGAAGTTATTGCTGGACTGCTTTTTTTTTCCTCCAGAAAAAATCTCCTTCAAAAATGTCCCATCACCTCAAGAGTTCACCGAGGGGGATGATGCCATTATAGTGTGTGACGTCATGAGTTCACCTCCACCCACCGTTCTCTGGAAATACAAAGGTGCAAAGATTCAGTTTGAAAAAGATGGTAAGTCAAAAGTCTCACACTTTACGTGTAAAAAATGATGTTACATAAGAAGTGTGATTTACATTGCTTAACTCTTACTGTTTGTGTTCGTTAATAAATTGATGAGATCATTAGTGCAGCCTAATGCTGCTTTCTCAGAAATGTGGCACTTTATTAATCCCTGTGATAGCAAAATATGCATTTTCGCACACATCTGTTCATCTTTGTTCTGTTCCACAGTCCGTTTCAGGACTTTGATTAACTACCATCTCCTAATCCGAGGCATCAGGAAGACAGACGAGGGTGACTACACTTGTGAGGGTCGCATAAAAGCACGCGGAGAGGTTGACTTCCGTAGCATTAAAGTGGTTGTTAACGGTGAGTCTTACTGTACCTGTAGTGCTCAGCATTTGGGAATTTCAAAAAATCCCAAATCCTGAGACTTTGACTCCAGAGCAATTACATTGACTGAGGCAACTACTCTCAAATGAAAAATGATACAGTACAATTATGCTTTACATTCTTTTCATTCTTTAGCTTCTTCTCATGCAAATTATTAAGTGTCTAAATAGCACATCCATCCCATTAAATTGGATAAGCAAACTTAATTGGTCAAATTCTTTCTTAATTTTTTCAGTTAGCACGCTAACAGCTTAGCTTACTAGCTTAGCATAGCGCTGACTGGTTAAGAAAAGCACTCTTGATTTAGCTACAACAAGATATCTCAGTATTGAGCTGTGTATTTGATCAGCAGCTGTGTTGGTGTTGAGGTTGAGTATAAAGCTTGATGTTTTTTCTTGAGGATCAGACGTTTTTTTGAAGTAGCTGTTGTCAAGCTGCTCCACAGACATATTTCTCTCATCTCCTTTTGATTTCTTTCTTATTTGCGATGTCGTTTTCCTTCCTGCGGTAAACCCGGTAATACGATTTTACCTTCTTATGTCTGCCTTTCTGTTTATTTGTTTTATTGTTTGAGTTTAATTTGATTCCATAGCGAGTTATCTTTTTGATGTTGTTTAGTTTGCTTGAGCGACCACGGTGCAAGAAAATACAGCACTTAATTTGTGAGTTCCTTTTTATCAAGAGAGGACGAGCAAAAATGGATATAAAAATTGGTTATATCTTTCATTGGCAGCCAATTTGATTTCATTTTCAGCATGTGCCAGATTTGCTGCAGTGCCATATTCTCTTTGTGAATGTGATCAAAGTGAACCTTTGAACAGCGTAACTGTCTTTTTCATCAAAAGCCACATTTATGAAAGTGTAAAGATGTATTTTGAATAACTTTATATTATACACATTATCGTAAGTGTGCACTTTGAGGCTTGAGGCAACACAATGGAGTCAAAAGTATTTGGTAGTTGTACATGACATACTTTTACTTTCTTTTTCCTTCGTATTATGTGTATATTTGTATAAGTATTCCAGGAGGTTCACATCCTGGCATTTTCAATTTCTGTGCTAATTTCTTGTTCTGCAACGGTTGTTCCCTGAAGGCTGCAAGTCTATATACAACTTGATTTCTGATTAAATGTTTATTAAAATTGATTTGGTTATGTTTATTATGTTATGATTATTAAAAAAGCATAATTTTTTCCATAATTGTACAACGTTGCCTCAAGACAAAAGCTATTTCAAAACATATATTAATTATATTTAAGTGTTCTATTTTAAATACAATAAGCAGTGGTTTGTAGCAATAAGTGGGTTAGATGTTTTATTCGGCTCCACATATCAAACCAATGCAATTTTCTTTTCTTCTCAGTTCTGCCCACTATACGAATCCGTCAAGCGGAAACGAACGCCACCGCTGACATGGGCTTCTCAACCCTGCTGGCCTGTGATGCTGACGGATTTCCTGAGCCCATGGTGACCTGGGCACGGTAAGTCCATATTTTTTTTGACGAAAGCACCCCAAGAGGAGAAAAAAAGCGCATAATCACTAGCTTTGCTGCACCTCCTCTTGTGTGTTTTGAATTAGGAATTCAAAGTAAGAGGAAAAGGTTTCTGAATAAATGAAGAACTTTTGTGGATGACATGGCATAGAAAAACACACCATTAGTTCTTTTAAAGTGTGAGTCTGTCCTCAGCCATCAGCGTGTTCTCAGCGGGAGTGCGTACTCTCTCTGCTCGTGGAGGAGAGCGCGTAAGACACGAATCCCTCGGGATGATACAACACGCCTCAAGGATCTTTTGTTCAGTCGTGGAGGGGGGATGGGTGAAGGAGGTGTTTATTTGTCTCAAAATAACTCAGGTCCTCTCCTCTGACAAGGGTTATGGTATATTTATTACCTGTTTGACCTTAAATCAAGAGATCACCACTGTGGTCAAGAATCCAATGGATTCAAGAGTGTCTGCACAAAGACCACTAATAGAGGGGCAAAGAGACGTAGAATAAAGGGGAGTGGTAGGCTAACATTGTTTCTGAGTTTCTTAGAGAAGAAGAGGAGGAGGAAGAGTAATTAATTAATGAATAATAATAATAATACAATTATTATTATCTTATTTATTATTGATTTGTCTATTAGACTAAATATTATGCACACTATCATTTATTTATTTATGTTTATTTAATTTGATTCATACTTTTAGCATTTACAAAATTGGTATAGTTATTTAAAGGAACATATTGTTTTTTTAATACTAATATTCAGTAAAATCATTTAATATTTATTATTATTCAGTACAGTTATTTATTATCTTTGTTGTAGTTTTTAATTTTAATTTATATTTTAAACACTAGCTTTTATTTCTTTATATTTTTCATCTTTATGAATTCAGTATTTATCCTGAATATTATATTATTTTTTAATTTCTTTTTTTTGTCTTAAATAATCAAGTCTTTAAGCCTTTAAAAGTATACAGAGCATAAAATCAAAAGGGTGTCATCATAGACGTTTGCAGCAACAAAAGGTTTGAAAACCACTCTTAACTATTTTTTTCCCCTGAATTTTGGCATGCCTAACAGAAAAAGCTCTTTAAAGAGAAAATGTTCAGATTAATCTCCCCAATGCTTTGTTGTTTCAATATGTTAGCACTTTTTTTTCCTCTCAGGAACAACGTTCCACTGGAGAGCGGTGATAAATACAGCTTCAATGAAGACGGCTCCGAGATGACAATACTAGATGTGACAAAGCTGGATGAGGGAGATTACGCATGCATTGCTAAGAACAAAGCTGGGGAGAGCGAACAAGAACTTAGCCTTAAAGTCTTTGGTAAGAACTCATGAGCGATGAAGTCTCACAGGAGTCTAGAGATTTGACAGTACTCTGTTGAAGTTGATATTGAAAATTCAGCAAAATATTCAGTTTTATTCTGCAGAGAAAAAGTGTATTTGCATGAATATATTGTGTCATGCCTTAAAGGGGTCATACAAAGGCAATTTTACACAAGCTAATATGATTCTTTAGGATCTTAATGGAAAGTTTGTAATATAGATTGCTTTAAAATTTCTCAAAGATAGTGTAAAAATGCTCATTTTACCCTGTCAAAAACAGCTCTTTAGAAATCACTCTGTTCTGTGTACTTCCCCTTTAAATATTCATGAGCTCAGCTGACTCCGCCCCTCTTTTCCGAGGCGCTGTCGGAGCATCTTTTTTTAGCCGTATTCATAGTGAAACTTGCTAATTAAAAAACTTGCACATTAATAGGAAAGGCAATTTGCAAAGATTCATTAAAAGACATTATACTCACTGCTTCTGTAGGGGAGGTTGGATCATGAATGATTCGGTTGATCAAGGGCGCGTTTCCCTTCAGAACCAAACGTAACGTTAATCCTCTGCGTCTACAGTCTCTCAGATGTAGGGAGTAAATGACTTCTGCTATGTTCATTAATACATTCTACAACAAAATATTAATATATATTAATTGATATTTTTATATTAAATATATTTATATATCATATAAATTATATGTAAATATTTTCAAAAATATATGTAACTTTTATTTTGCTTGCGATTAATGATAAATTATCACCCAGCTGTACTAAATACATGTAAATATTAAAAAAATATACACAATAAATATACGCAGTACACACATATATTTTATGCATTATGTAAGTCATATATTATGCAAACAAAAACTTTTATTTTGGATGCAATTACTCGTTATTATTCGTCGCCCAGCACTATCAAATACATGTAAATATTTTCAGAATATACACAATAAATGTACAAATATATTGTGTATTTTTATAACATAAATGTATTATTTACTGTAAATCATATATTATGTAAACACAAATGTTTGTTTTGGATGCGATTGATCACTCAAATAGACTAAAATAAGCTTCCCTTAAATCACATTCACACTGCTGTAAGTTAAAAGGCATCAAAACTTGTTTTTACAAGCCATATTCAAATGATCATCCTGCTGTCCCACAAACTGGGTTTAGAACGTGAGTAAACAATGACAGAATGTCATTTTGGAGATATCTAACTATATAATATCTCTCCTCTCAGTGCAACCCAAAATCACCTATCTAGAAAGCAAGACTACCACAGAAATGGACGAACAGGTCACTTTAACCTGCGAGGCCACCGGAGACCCCACACCCACCATCACTTGGAGCTTCGGCACCAAGGTCTTCACCGAGGGAGAGCAGGTATCACCAAATGCACAGACACAGGGGCTCCTCGCTGGAGCTAGAAGAGTAGCAAGATGTTCATGGTCTTACAGACAGGAAGCAGCTAGTTGAATGATGGAGTCGTGGTGCACCTGCCTCTGGCTGTTTCATGCATACAATTCTTTTTGTCTGCAGGAGCACCAAAAGAGGATTTATCAGGTATGAGATCAGAAGGTCAGGTATAGTAACAGGCCACTTAGATCTGTTTCTATATTCCCGTTTGTTTTTTTTCCGATAATGGCTCTGATGTTGTCTGCATAGTCAAGACGTTTGCTAATCGACCGTCTGGTGTATCGATTTCCTGAAGTTCTTCAAGTCGTGATGCTATCTGCAGTTGTTGATTTGTGAATAAGACTTGCATGGCGGTGAAATTGCAATACTATTGCAACAGTTCCTGACAGGAAAAGTGATGATGGATGACCTCTAAAAATTGCTTTTACATTTGCTCTGTTCCACAACCTAGTGAGCTGCCTAGAGAGGCTGCTTTGTGAGGCACCATAGGCGCTAGGGCTGCTCCGAACGCTGGCTAAATGAATTATGCTGCCGCCTTACATACCTGTTTTAACCTGATTCTAAGGCAGAACCACATTTACTCTTTGCAGTGAAAGCAAAACAGCAGAATGTACTTCAATGAGCTCAGTGGAAAATAAATCGAAGGTGCTTTATTAAAGAGAAAGTGATATGTATATAATTATATATTTTTCTGTTTTCATTTTATTGTTGGTTTATTTTTAGTAACTTCTTTCTTTCTTTTTATTTATTTATTTTTATTTGTATTAATTAATTCAGGTTTATTTATTTATTTTTGATTCTAGATTGGGTTCATTATTAATATATCAATTTTAATGGTCATCAACATAAAAAATAAAATATGAAATGAAAATTATTGCAGATTTTCCTGCATTTAACATTCACTCATTACTTTTTTTATGTTAAAGGAAGATCCACTGATATGCTCTTTATGAAAAATTTCTCTTAAACATATTATTATTATTATTAATTATTAGATTTTTTTTAGCAAACTCTAAAAACCTACAGTAAAACGTGTTACTCACCATGAAAATAGCCAACGAAGCTGGCATGGTGTTAAAACACAAACCAACCTAATCAGTTAACACTCTTTTAATAAATAGCAAGAATAATAAACAATAACCCTTTTTACGTGTTTCGGATGGTTTCAGCCCACAAGGTTTAAAAAACAGAGCTTTTGTGCTTTTGTCCTCTATCCTTGAGGTAAAAAAGAAATAAAGGATTTCTAGTTAAAAGCCTCAAAAAATAAGTTCAATTTCGCTTGTGCCGAGTCACTGTCATCACAGGGTTCCTGAAGGAGCATGTTTTATATAAGCTCTTTGTTGGACTGCTTTGTCATTTCCTGTGTGTCGTCTTGTCCAGTCTTGCTCATCTCGTGTGGGTGTTGGGTTGTGATTCCTGCCAGCATCTCTTCATCGGTCTGTGTTGATCACCATGTATTTCTACATGGTCAAAAAAAAAAATGATTAGCAGGTTACTTTGGTTGTATAACATCTTATTTGTCATCATCATATATGACCAGCTGTCTCTGTTGATTGTCTTTCTGGCAGAATGAAATAAAAGTTTCAATTAAATTTACTTATTACAGATTTGTGGGCATAATGTATCAGTGCTTGTTATTACATGAGGGAAAAATTAATCTAAACATACTTTCAATGCTTAAAAATGTTAGTTAGTTGTTATTTTGCCAATTAGGAAAATATAAAAGATTAATAATGAACATCTGATCAGATATAACTGCAGGAAAGGTTGAGATGCGTTATTCGAATGCTTGGCTAAAAAGATGTGTCTTTAATCTAGATTTAAACATAGAGAGTGTGTCTGAACCCCGAACGTTATCAGGAAGGCTGTTCCAGAGTTTGGGAGCCAAATGTGAAAAAGCTCTACCTCCTTTAGAGGACTTTGCTATCCTTGGTACTACCAACAGTCCAGTATCAGGCTTGAACAAGCAAACTGTTGTAAACTGCTGTACCACAACAAATATTGTTTTCAATATTTCTGTCTGTTTTGATTGTCTCTAAGTCAACATAAGATAAAAACTGATCTTATTTAGGCCATTTTTAAAAATAAGTTACTGGTTTTATTGTACATGATTCATCAGAACATGTTATCCCAGAGGCGGGAAAAAAAAACTATCAATGCAAAGTTGATTTGGTTGTTTCTTTGTTTAATTTATTTAATTTGTTGTCCATCTTGAAAAAACAAATAATAAAATAATAGAATAAAGCTATCATGCTTTACATTTTACATGCAATCAGTAATGTACTTCATGTACAACACTTTTTTTTCTTGTTACATAATATATCCAGTATTTCTCGGTAATATAAACTCAGGGGAAAAGTTGAAATTGTGATATAAACTCAGAATACTGAAGGAAAATGTAAGAATTGTTAGATATGCACCCAGAAGACTAAGGGGAAAAAATAGAAATGTTGAGATATAAATTCGGAAAATAGGGAAAAGGTCAAAATTTTTAAATACAAACTCAGAAAGCTGAAGGGAAAAGTCAGAGTTGACTGTTTGCAAAGATCTGCCCCCCTTAGTTACTATCGCAGATAAACAACGTCGCTCTTACTGCATAGAAAGAGGAGACTGTCAACACACCGACAGAAAATACAGAAACAAGGACCCAGGGCTCTCAGCTTTCAAATTTTGTCATTTTTTAAAAGAGATTCAAACAATAAATACCATATTGTGGCTCTTTAATGATAGCTCACTGCATTGCCTCAGCGTGACATGAAACGATATATACTCAACCTGTAGCTGTCGGAAAAGTTGGCGGATTCAGCATTATCGATGGTCAATGACATTCTTTGCTAACAGTAAATTTTATATATGTGCCTTTTATCTCATAGTTAGGAAATTTTTCCCTCACAGTTGTTAGTTTTTTATCTTACAATTGCAAGTCGCAATTACCCCTTTTCTCAAACCTTACTTGTACTGTAGCAGAAAGCTTTCACTGAAATGTGTCACATTACTGAAGTTAAATGCAAATGCCGTTTCATGCTGACTGTGTGCAGTTTGGTAAAGACAATCAACAGTTAGTGTTTCTAATAGTCACTTGTGAAAAGCAAATTGCCTTAATGCTGCTAATTATTTTTGAATGTGTCACTTTGCTATTCCAACACTGCTATACAGAACACCACATGCTTGAAGTGGGATTTTTTAATTTCTTGGTTGCACAACCGTTTTTTTTGTGTTTTTTTTCACCAATGAGAAAATTTTACTGGGTGCTTCAAATGAGGAATGCCTTTTTAATAACTCAGTGTCATGGCTACAATTTCTTTTGCTCGAGGATGTGGGAAGGGTTTATTGAAAATATTTACTAGAGCTTCTTTCTCTGCGTGATGCATGTTTCTACCTTTTTCTTCCGTGCCCTCTTTTACACAGCTGTGTGTCATGTATTACACCTGCGTTCATATATGCATGGAAATCCTACAGTGTCTCGAGTTTCCTGTCATATGAAAATTTATGTTTTCTCCCTCAGAAAGACCCAGCTCGTATCTTATCTTCTGATTGTAATAGTTGGGTCAATAAAAAATGAGTTGAGGACTGTCAGATATTGCAGTCTCTGAGCCACTTACCAAGGTGCCAGACAAATGAGCGGGTCATAAAAATGGCAGGGTAGGAGCACCGCAGGGCGATAAAGAATTGGCCACGGACCACAGCTTATCACAATCCGGTTGAAAGACAAGAGGAGAATTCAACCTCTGAACAAGGGCCAATACATCAGCCACTTTTCCTCTTGTCTTTTCTCGTAGAGCCTTCTTTCTGGCTCTCCTTTGAGAAATCTGCAGAGCACATTAAAGATATTGCGAACCAAAAATGAAACTTCTGTCATCATGTACTCATGCTTGTGTTACTCCTAGCCTGTATGAATTTCTGTTTTGGGATAGAATTCAAAAGGAAATATTTAGCAGACTGTTCCAGCTATGTTTAGTGAAACTGAATCCTTTTTTTTTTTTTTATATTTTAAACACAAAATTTAACAAGATTTGAGATGTATGCTTAAAATGATAATTTTATTCCTTAAATTCATTAAGGATGTATTTGATTGATCAAAGTGACAATGAAGAAGGCTTTTACATTGTTACAAAAAAATTGTTGTTCTTTTTAAGTTTTTATTTATTAAAGAATTCTGGAAAAGAAAATCCACAAAAATGTTAAGCAGCACGTTTTTTTTTTTTTTTTTTTTTACATTGAATACTACTAGAATTAAAAGTATTCTTAAAACGCTATTTCTAAGAAATATTTACCCAAAAATGTATTTACTCAAGTTTATTTAAAAGAAAAATGTAAATGAATTTGAATTTGAAAAATAAATAAATAAATAAATACATGATAAATAAAATAAAACAGAATTTGGCGAAAATAAAATAAATAAATAAATAAAATAAAAAATAGGTTCCTAATTGAATCAGTATATTACACTGAATGACATTTTAAAGTACATTCAAAGAGAAAATTTTGTTTTTACATTTTAACATTTACCAATATTACAGTTTTCCTGTATTTTTATCCAATAAATGCAGACTTGGTGAGCTTAATTGACTACTTTCAAAATATTCAAAATGAACAGCTTGGACACAACAGCTTGATAATACCTGAATTTCACTGAAGGATAACGAAAGTTGTATGGGTTTGAAATGTCATGAGCATGAGTAAACTATCAGAACAATTTATTGGCAGTACTGTCTCTTTAACAAAACTGTAGTAGTATTAAAATGAACACAGAGTGTAATAAGATTGCACAGAGCATGAATAGCTTGAGATGGTTGTAAACTGAGGGAGTGTTTTATTCCTAAACCCCACAGACACACTCCAGAGAGAGCAGGGCATGTGTAGGGCAGCTCTTGTTTTCAGACACAATGCTCTTTCAGATGAATGCCCTATGCTAGTGCCGTCATTGATAGCTTTGTCCATTCGTGCCAGTGACCCCATGGCCAGTGAAAATCCACAGATTCCCTGAGCTTGGTAAACAGCTTTTCCTGGCAGACTGTAGCTGATCTGATGAAATTGAGATATGGACACTGTCCATACCGTGTTGATGTTTTTATTCGCAAGAGAGGAAATAGATTAAAGCAATCTTTCAGTTAACTAACCTTTGTGTGGTCATCTGCGTCTGTGGCACGTTTTTAGTGATCACTTTTTTGAAGTAAGATTTTGAAAACTATGAGAATCATTTTAAAGAGTATGAGAAATCAATTCCGCTTTCATCTATCGAGATTAAAGAATTGAATCCTATGAAAATACCCACTTTAAGAATTTAAAACTTCTTTTATTAAATCCAAGCTGTGGAATTGACTAGTTCTGAAGTTTTCAGGTTTCTGGTATCAAATCAACAACACCGAAATTTGGTCTGAACAGTTATGGTGTTGTAATAAGAAAGCAGAATATATGATATTTTTCCCTTTTCAACAGCAAAACAATAATTATAAAAGTAAAATCAGCAGCAGAACTTGTGCTGTGTCTGGCTGTGTAGCAGCTGCTGCTCTGCATGTCCTCCCAAACAAATTAAGTGAACAGTGTGGAGTGGAAGCAGAGTTCTCAGATTTTGCTTGAAGCATTTTTATTTTTCAGAGCAGTGGGGGTTTCTCTCAGCTAAAAAAACCTCTTCATCAAGAATAAAAGGCATAACGGGTTAGCAGCCAAAAATCCAATTTAAGTAAGAAATCGCTGTGTATTTATGGTGTTAATGATCTGGTAGTAGTCACAATGAAAGAAAAATGAAAGTGTTATCCCAAAGAAAACATATAATTTAACGCCGCAATACTTAATTACACCACGTTCAAATGCTTTTCTTCGGTAAAGACTCATTAAATTGTTCCCAAGAAACCGTAAAGACATTTATAATGTTAAAAAAGATTTCTATTCCAAGTAAATATATCAAAAATGTGTTTCCACAAAAATATTAAAGAATTGTTCACCCCCCCCAATTACCCATAAGAACTTGGTTCATTTTCGGAACACAAATAAAGATATTTTTGATTATATCAGAGAGCCATCTGACCCTCCATAGTCCAAACCTCCAACTACAGTTTTGTAACGATAGGAGAATTCTTTTTTTTTTTTGTGCGCAAAGAAAACAAAAATGACATCATATACTCAATACTCTTCTCCTATGATTTAGGTCTTCTGCCATTTTTGAGAACATTACTGTGTAAGCGTTTCTTCTAGGCGCAAACAGCCACCCGGATGTAAACAAGGCTGATTACGTCAAATATGTTAAAGCTTGCGTATACGGTGCGTTAAGCATGGCAGAAGACATAAGTCACGGGAGACTGTTTTATTTGGACTGTTTCACCGTGTTTATGCTACATTTCTGGATCTGGAATCACTTCAGTTGTGTTGCTGTCTATGGAGTGTCAAGATGGCTCTCTGATATCATCAAAAATATCTTTATTTGTGTTCAGAAGGTGGAACGACATGAGGAGTCATTAATTAGTAATTAATGACAAAATGTTAATCTTTCCTTGCTGGCTTTTTAAAAAAAAGTGGCCAACCACTGCCTGGTTTTTCTGATTTTAACAAAAAAAATTAATGGCCCCCAGAATGTTTTGTCAAATACTACATCTTGACTGTATTCAGTAATGTTATCAAAGCAAAGACGCAGTAGGTGACTTCCATCAGTACTCCCAAAGCTTGCACGGGCCTTTCTGGATCGACCTTTCACTCTGTAGCATTAGGTAGTTCCTTTTCAGGATCTCACACTGCATTAACATGCTTTGGGAAATGCCTTGGCGTTAGCCACGCTCTGAAACTGCTGTGAAATCTGTCCAAATAAGGCTCTGGCCGTCATAGGCGGTGACGTCATGATTGCCGGAGCTTAAAGCCCAGGTGCCGCGCATCACACATCAGCTTCATTCATTCAGCACGCGCTCTACTGTGAGTCTGTCGCAGCAAACATTTGTCTCTAGTTTAAAAATTAACAATAACTAAGAGAAAATGAGTCAAGAAAATAGGCAGTTTAGAAGATGTGTGAGCCCCTGTCCCCGTTTTCTGACTCCTGCTGATTCACATGATATGTGTGTTGCTTGTTTGGGAGAGCAGCACGCGGTATCCGCTCTCTCGAGAGGGGAATGGCCATGCTGCAACGAGCTTACACTGGCCACTCTCCGCTCACGAAGGGCTCTCTTTGCGGAGGGAGTCATCGTGGGCATTCCCCGTGGGTCAGGCCCCGCTGTCGCTGAGGGGAGCCGGCGCCTGCACTCATGGGGATCTCAGATCGATTTACTGGAGGAAATGGAGACGGGCGTTCCCCTATCTCCTTTCCAACCGAATCGATCGGGTCGGGTACCGGGTTCGGAAGCGCCGCGAGTGGCTACTTCCCCTCGGGCCAGCCCGTCCGTGGAGAGGCACTCGTCTTCCTCCAAGGAGGTTGATGTTACAAGTGTGGATGGCCAGTCAGCAATTCAGTCACCACAATATGCTGAGTTATTGGAGGTGGTGACTGATGCTGTGGAGAAACTCAGCCTGTACTGGCCGGAAGCCCAGCAGGCTGAGCCACAACTGAGCAGGCTCGACGAGCGGTTCTTGCGGCCGAGGCTGCCAACCGCTCGTAGGAGTCTGCCGTTTTTCCCGGACCTTCACTACGAGGTGTGCAGGTCCTGGAAGAAACCCTTCTCTGCTCGCTCTTTCATCCCTGCCTCTGACTACTACGGTAATGTGGCTGGGATAGCAGAGAAGGATTATAAGCGCATGCCTCCGGTCGAACAGACGCTCGCTAGCCATCTGTCGCTGGGAGAAGCATCATCTTTTAAGTCCCCTTCTTTGCCTTCTAAACCATTGAGAGAGACATCTACGTTAGTGGGCAAGGGTGACGCAGCTGCTGGCCAGGAGGGTGCATGCTTGCACAGTCTGGCAGTACTGCAAGCCTATCAGGCTGATCTCTTGAGAGACTTCAGCAATAGGGACAAGATTGATCCCAAAGATATTTTGCAGCTGGGGCTCACAGCGGATCTCTCTCTGCGCGCTACTAGAGAGTCAGCCAGGGCTGTCGGCAGATCTATGGCAGCGCTGGTGGTGGCCGAACGCCACTTATGGTTAAATCTTTCAGGAGTGACGTCACATGAGAGGGTTTTCCTCATGGATGCTCCACTGTCTCCCTCTGGGTTATTCGGGGAGGTGGTGGAGACAGTGGTAGAGCGACACCAGCAGTCCAAAAAAGAGGTGTCTGCCTTTCAGTCTGTTCTTCCCCGTCGCTCTCAGCTAGGAGCGGTGGGCGATAGACAGAGACCTCAGAAATCTGCCTCGGCCTACAGGGGAGGTCAGAAGGAAAGTGTGGCATCTCGTGCTCCCCCGAGAAGCTGGGGTGCAGGGGACAGATGTTATGGGCTTTTTTTTGCCATGAGCACCTCTCTCAAATCCCTCCTCGGAGCAGATTGCTTAGAGGTGCTCACGGCAAAAAAAAGCCCAAGCTAAAAAGTCCTCCTGAGCCTCAGGAGGCAGTGAGAGACCAGCCAGGGGTGCTAGTCGGATTGATGGCACCCATGGCTCTTTTTGGTGCTCCTCAGCGACCCCTGGGATGCGTCTCAGGGGAGCTGGTGGGTACCCTTCCCCGGAGGGGGTTGGCGCAGCCCGGTCAGCACCCTCCCGGCGAGCCAGGCATGAGCCCATCCTAGTCTTGGGAGACTGGTACCCTTAGTAAATTTCATGCGGCATGGGAGGGGCTGCAGGGGATCTCTCACTGGCTCTTACTAACAATAAAATACGGGTATCCAGTTCAAGAGTCAACCACCTCTCTAAGGAGGGTTGGTTCATACTATAGTTCATTCAAACCAGTCTCATGCTCTAGTTCAAGAGGTGACCATTCTGTTACAAAAAGGGGCCATCGAGGTGGTTCCCTTGGCAGACAGAGAGCAGGGTTTTTACAGCACGTATTTTGTGGTTCCGAAAAAAGACGGAGGTCTGAGGCCCATTCTAGATCTCAGACAATTGAACCGCTCAGTCAGTCAGCTGAAGTTCAAAATGCTCACTTTAAAGTAGGTAGCATGTCAAATCAGGTCCGAGGACTGGTTTGTCACAATAGATCTGAAGGACGCTTATTTCCATGTGTCAATACATCCGTCACACAGAAGGTTTCTGAGATTCGCCTTCCTAGGAGTAATATCGAGTTCTCCCCTTCGGGTCTCGCTCTGTCACCAAGCACTTTTACGAAAGTAATAGACACGGCTCTGGCCCCGCTGCGGTTACAGGGTATCCGTGTTCTGAATTATATAGACGACTGGTTAATCCTGGCAAGCTCACGGACTGAGGCCTGCAGACGTCGAGATGTCGTCCTGGCCCATATGAGCAAACTGGGTTTAAGATTAAATGTCAAGAAGAGTGTTCTTTCTCCGGCTCAGAAAACGTCCTATCTAGGTGTAATATGGGATTCGATTTCGATGCGGGCACGACTTTCACCCACTCGGATCAATGTTCTTCTGGCTGCGGCCAGGCAAGTCAGGCAGGGCTCTACTCTTACAGTAAGAGGTTTTGAGACTGTTAGGCCCGATGGCAGCAGCTTCCAGTGTGATTTCGCTGGGACTGTTAAAAATTAGACCACTTCAATGGTGGCTAAAAAGCAAGGGTTTTCCCCGAGGGGGAATCCTTTGCGTTTAATCAAGGTAACTCAAGCAGGAGCTCGTACTTTGATATTATGGAGAAAACGGCTGGGGAGCGATCATGAGTGGTCACCCAGCCCAGGGGCAGTGGAACGAAGCTCAGCGTTTAATGCACATAAATTGCCTAGAGCTACTTGCAGTGTACAAGGCGCTAAAGGTTTTTTATCCCAGCTTGGCGGGCTGTCACGTGCTGGTGCGATCCGAAAATATAACGACAGTGGCGTTTATCAACCACCAAGGGGAGTTGCGACCCCACTCTTTGAATATGCTGGCCAGAATGGTTTGTCTGTGGGCTCACGGCAAACTCCTTTCACTGAGGGCAGTTTATATTCCGGGATATATGAATGTGGCAGGAGATCTACTGTCAAGGCAAGGGCCGAGGCCCGGGGAATGGAGACTTCATCCGCAAATAGTAGAGCAGATTTGGTATGGCTTCTACAGAGCGGAGGTGGACCTCTTTGCGAATCAGGAGAATGCACAATGTCCCCTCTGGTTCTCACTAGTTCATCCAGCTCCGCTGGGGCTGGATGCGATGGTACAGAGGTGGCCAAGGCACCCTCTGTATGCATTTCCCCCTATTGCTCTGCTCCCAGCAGTTCTAGAGAGAGTTCGACGGCATGCGGTCAGCCTACTGTTAGTAGCACCATTCTGGCCGAACAGAGTATGGTTTGCGAACATGGTCTCATTCCTCGACAGGGTGCAGTGGCAAATCCCCGTCAGGAAGGACTTACTCTCCCAGCAAGGAGGGCTAGTCCTTCATCCATGCCCGGAGATGTACAATCTATGGCTGTGGCCTCTGAGGGGGCACAGCTCATAGTGGCAGGGTTGTTGGCAGAGGTCGCTCAGACTATTATGCACTCAAGAGCTCCTTCAATTAGAAGGTTATATTCACTGAGGTGAAAGCTCTTCACTTCTTGGTGCGCAGAATGGTGACAAGAACCAGTAAACTGCCGATTGGCTCAGTTCTGGAATTTTTACAAATGAGACTCTCTACGGGGATAGCTCATTCAACCCTTAAAGTATACATACCGGTTAATTCGGCCTTTCATTTACCCATTGATGACCGCTCAGTGGGCAGATCCCACTAGTTATTCGGTTTTTAAGGGGCGCACTAAGGCTGAGGCCTGTGTACATTCGTAGGTCTGCGGCATGGAGGCTGGTGGACCAGCTGTTTGTTTGCACTGGTCCTCCGCGGAAAGGTTTACCTGCTTCAAAACCGAATTTGAGCAGGTGGATAGTGTATGCTATATTTAAGCCCTATGACTCTGCAGGTCTCCCCTCGCCGATGGGATTCAGAGCTCATTCCACTAGGGCACAATGAAGCACAATTAATTCTGTCGTCTCGTGAGGATATATTGAAAGTTGAATAAAGGTCTTTATTGACTTTATGCTAACAGTCGTTCTGTACCGGACAGATAATGTAGAATGTAAGTGTAGTGCATGTGAATCAATATTTGTTTACAGGAGCAAGGGAAGCAAAGTTTCCTTACTTTAGCAAAGGAAAACCAGTCTCTTGGCTTACATTTTTCTTTACAAACAAGTACTTTTTGTACTTTTAAATTGTGACCAGTGTTTCATTTTGCTCTCTTCTTTACGCTTCGGCAAACTTCATTTTAAATTATAATAACATCCACAATATCATTGTTTTCTTTTGAGATATTTTGAACAGTAATACAAATAAAACAAGCAGCTACATTTTATTTAAACATAATTCCTATTCATTTGAATCTGATCGTAATTTTTTTGTGCTGCATGATGAGTAAATTTTGTCTCTAAAAAAACTATACTAACACAGTAAGTCTCAGTGGGGGGAAAAAATAAATTATTTATAATAATAATAAAAAAAGTAATGAATTTTGACAAAGGCACTTTCATTCCTTTATCCCATGTGTGCTCCAGCCTCCCTCACAGCACTGTACAAAACTTTTCTACACATAGTTTTATAATTAACACCAATAATTCACTCCTCGGTAACTCTTGTTTGAATAAGCTGCCAAGTTCTAGGTGTGCTATACGCATATGGATTTGCTCTCCGTTCATATTGTAATCATCCCAGATTCACTGTGTGAATTTAAGAGCTCAGATCAGGCCTGAGGTGTTGGGCACCTGATCTAATCAGAATAATCATCATGTAATAATGTCAACAATAACCTGAACGTTTCATTTACATAAGCAGCTTGTTCATTTTGTTCTGGTGCTTTATCAGGCTTGAGAATATAATTCAAGCATTCGTCATTAGCCTAGGGCTTCAGTTTATACTAAGATATTAACTTTAATTAGTAGCAATTAGACGGCGTTGCAGAATAAAAGGCATTGATCATAACTGTTTATCCCGTGCGGGTCTCCGAGGAGGTAGTTAGCCAAATGAAAGTTGCAAGACTAGCAGACTCAGCCTGCTGTCATCATAACAACCCTGCAAGGGTTTCGCTTTTTTCTGATGCTCTTGCAAAATGACTCGCGCTGTTCAACTCTTGGCTTTTTTTTGTTGTTGCAAGCGCAGTACAGAGATGCGTTGTTGTGCTCAAGTGCACTAACACAGAGTGCAGACCATTTCAGGCATCGTTCGATTAGCGCCTGTTGCTCTTAGTGTGTTTTGTCTGGTGATAATCTCAATGTGTTGTAGCATGTCAAGCGGTTTCCTTTCTGTTGCATTTTGTTGCTAAGCATGTGCACGCTCAGCCTCTGTGGGAAGTGTCGCGAGTCCACAGAGAACTTCAGCCGCTTTCATTGAAATTGATTGCATGTGTTTATCTTTGTCTTCTGAGTGTTCTCTGTGTCACTGTGTACAAAAGCTAAAAGGTAGTAATATGTACAATTTGGGTACTAATATGTACAAAATTTTACCTTTTAGCTTTTGCATCATAAGGTACCGCTTCGGTGACAGTTTTGTAGTTTTTTTCTGAGAGTGCATAAATGGTGGTCCTGTTCTCTGCAAATTGTGAAGGAAGTCATTATTTACAGCATTTTATTTTATTTTTTGATGTTTTTATTAATAACACCAATGTTATTTTTTTGTTTGCTTGTTTTTTTAAGAGGATAATGCAATGAAAAAAAAACTTTTTAACTTTTATACTTTTGTTTTATCTCGTTATCCAGTATAAATATCTAAATTCCCTTAAAACAAAATAAACTTTATGAGAAGCAAAACTATTGATAAGTCTTCCTCACTAATTACTACCAATTTGCAGATACAGATACCGATAACTAGTGTACCGATAAATACACTGGCTAATAAACGATTAATGGACCATTGAAGTTGGTGAGGAGCGGAACAGGCAGTTTTTAAAATTCATACTGAATTAAAACTAAAACATTGCTGCAATTAATTTTAAAAGTAAACAAAAAAAAACAACAAAAAAACACAACAGCATTAAGAGTAAAGTACATAAAAAAACAACAACTTATATTTATACAAAACAACATCAGCCAGGATGTCTCAGACCTTATATGGTAAGAAAGAAGTATAATTACTGATTATGTGGCATAAATGAAATGTGCATATATATTTGTCTAGATATCTGGTTTCATTTTCACACCCAATGAGCACAGTGTGAATGTGTAAAAGAGGAAGTACATAAAGTGCACATGTTTGAGAGGAAAAGGACTCAGATAACTTGCTTTCTTTCCAGCAATCAGTGCCAATTAAAGATTAAAAAAAGATTTATCTTGAACAGTTTTGCTTTTTCAAGTAAATTCATATATAGATTTTTTTAATTATTATTTAATGTTGTTGGGTTGTTGTTATTTTTTGCCCTGTGGTTTTTATATATATATTTTTTTAAATTTGATATTATATATATATATATATATATAATATTATTATTTTTTTTTTTACTTTGTTTTATTCTTTCATGACCTTTAAAGGGTGTACGTGTAAACGTAATTTAATTAACCAGAGTCAATGATTAGCCCATTCAAATCTGTTTAACCAAGTGAGCAATGGTCAAAAAAATCTAACAACAGAACTTTTCATCTGCTTCGTAGTATGTTATGTTTTATTTATTGCAATGTACCTCACTTTGTAATATTTAATTTTTAGTCCATATGCTTAATCATTAAACAAATGTATTTAATGTGCAGTGCTTTTATTCTCAGTAACAGAGGACTCCTTCTAAAGGACTTCTTTGCCTCTTTGTGTTGTTTTGTCTGTGTTCTTTGCAGGCCTCTTGGACTCGACCCGAACAGCACAAGGTAGAGATTCCGTATCCATGTCTCCATAAACTTAATTAAACCTCTTTCCCATCAGATCAAATCTCTGAAATCTCATCAGATCCTTCAACTGAATTATGATGACAGCTTTATGTTTCATCCGAGAGTGGAATGATCTAGTCATACTTTTCACCTTCTATTCAGTGCATGGCCTCGTTTCCATTCTGTATCTAATCAGTTAAGTCATTATGGCATCGTTTTGTTTCATTATGACATCAAAAGACCTTTTAAGGCTTCATATAAAAAAAACAAAAACACCCCCATTCCTTTCTTGTTAGTGTCATTGTGATGGGAGAATCTTTTCTTTTAAGAAATTAATTTTGCACAAAATGCTTTTGTTGTGGTTCGTTTCTTTTGGGGCTTTTCCCACCCTGATGAAGACTGACATTTGAGGAAACCACCTTCCATCCAAGCGTTGCAGAGGCTGGCGTGCATTATTAAAAAGACCTTTCTGCTGAAAATTATGGCTCTAAAACTTTAATGATATGGCGTTCTCACGTTGCAAATGAATAAATATAGCCTTAGCTGAGAAGAATGGGAGATAAAGTCTGTTGAATGTGCTGATTGAAATGTATAGCGGTTTGTCATAGAGATTCAGTGTTACGGACCGCCGTCTGACCCCAGTGCCACATAGTAACCAGATTCCAGTGACGAGAGCACGTCCCATGGCACAAGGGGTCACAGGCTGGCCATTTGAGCACAGCAGAGAGCGAAAACTGTGGGAAAGAGGGCCGGAAATGGGCTGGACGGGGCTCAGCGCTCCCATTAGGAGGTTATTCAATTAGCCCAGTCAGCTCTGCTGGGTGGCTGTTGGGTGGTTTTGGATGAAAGGGCTCAGCATTATGTAAGCGTGACTCAGTCCTGGGACAACACCGGCATAATTATAGTCTCTGAAACTACGCTTCTGCCGAGTTCATTCATAGCGAATTTTGTGCGAGGGGCAGCGGCTGACCAGAAATATAGAGAGGAGGTTTTTTTTCAGTTTAAAGTGAAGCGGGGGAATACTAATGTTGTGCTTGATGAAGTCTTCGAAACTTCAATGCATTTCCTGTCCTCATTACCGTCCTGTCTGAGATTGTGTGTGTGTAAAAGAAAGCGAGTTAATTCCGTCCATTCTTAGATCGGTTCAGCCCAAGTATTCAGTGTAATGCCCTGCAAATAGTCTTTGTCTCTTATAAATGATTTGTAAATAGCTTTTGCATGTTAGATCTCGGTGCTCTTTGCTGTTTTGTTTTATACTGCTTTTTAGTACAACATGACCGCAAAACTATGCACCAGGGGTGATAAAGTTATTATTTTGACTAAACGTTACTTTATCCTAAATGTATATTATATGAATAAAAATAATAATAAATATACAGTAGTAGTGTAACATAATAGTCAGTGGTGTTGGAGAGTTACTTGTAGTGTGTAGCACTACTTGGTTTCATGGCATAAACGTACCATGGTGTACATTTTAGCGATATGCCAAATGCATACTAATATATATATATATATATATATATATATATATATATAGTCAACATTCGAAGTGGAGCAAAACCTTTCATCAAAGTTGTCCTAAAATCAAAAACAATACCTATTCTTGTCTTA
>JAUMHQ010000075.1:3801663-3837783 GCA_032361165.1 Enteromius paludinosus | reverse complement strand
TATGTCCATGTACTGAACTGTTATTATTCAACCATGCCAAGGTCAATTCAGTTTTCCATTCTATGGCACCTTTAATTCTTAAAATCTCAGAATTAAATTTTGTAAAAACTTGTACTTGTACAATGCTTCCAGTCCACTGCATTCTGCATTAATCATTTAGACACGTCCGGTTCATTTTTAAAATGAATATTTTTGTAATGTGATACACTACCTATATGTTCTCTCAACTGGTTGTCAGCAACAGAAATCCCGCCATGAAAAAAAAGCGTAGTAACATTTACCTCATCATCCGTTGAATTATCACAGGCCAAGTTTTTCATTAAGAATCCATGCAATTTGGCATGAGGGCAAAAGATTTCCTCAGGACAATTTCACAACAGGTTTATGGTGATGTGAATTCACCACACTCACAAAAAGATGTATTAAGTGTTAGCAGAGCGAATCCATTTCACACATAAACGCATTTTACCTAAAGAAATCTAAATCAAACAGAAGCAAGAGCATGTGATTCTGTGTTGAAATCAATGCAATTGTAGTGACGTTAAGCTGTGAACCCCAGTGAGCTGAAATTGAGTGCAATAAGTCAATGAATAATTCTGACCAATTTTGTCAATCCATCTAACTAAGTAATAAAGAAATACAGGTTTTGACTGACATAAGGGTGAGTAAACGATGACAAATTATTCATTTTGGCTGAACTGTCCCTTTAATGATTTTAATCACAGGAAAATTGTGGATGATGAGAAGAGTACAAGCGAGCTGAAGAAAGTTGCGCCAGGCACTGGAGCAGAACCCAACGCCCTCACGCAAACAAACGCCACTGAAAGTAAAGCATGAGAAGACGAGCAGAGGAGTAAAAGCGTCGAGCGTGTTTGTTAAACAGTGCCCTTAATGAATTTTCTGATAAAAATGGTATATCTACAGACAGACGTTTTCACTGTATGTATGCATTTTCCTTTTATTTTTGTTGATTTGAGCAAGTTTCCATATCAGAGTTACAAATTCATACTCTTCAAAGATATTCTTCTAGAGCTTGTGTTTCTCTGTACATTTTCCCCCCCTCCATCAAAGGATAATTATTAAAGCAGGGCATCAGGTTATTCAGGAGAATGATTTATTCAGTAATACATGAACCATTTATTTACAAAATACATTGTTAAAATGTAAGTGATTTCTGCTATTTTTTTATCTTGAGTGTTTGAGGGCTAGGTTCGATTTGTTGGTAGTTTTGTATTTTATTCTATTTGATCATATTTTATTTTATTTACACTTAACTGTTTGCCTGTTGGATGATAACTCGTAATGGCAGTTATGTAAAGACCAAAAATATCGTAAGATATTTTAACATACTGTTATAAGACCGAATGTCTGATAAAGATTTCAAATAAGTCATTTGGTTCGCTACTGAAGTCTTTATTGGATGAGTTTTTACAATTATCGTGTGTTTCTAATATTTGGGATTTATACATTAAATCATTCTTCCAACATGCTCCGATTTAAACTAAAATATCTGCTCATTTTTATACCTTGTACCTCTGGAGAAATGTTTCACACTGTCACCTGCAAGCTTGTGCACTGTGATTGTGTTATCAAGATCTTTTTTTTTTCTTCACGAAAATTTGCATATAGCTTTGCAGCAAATGCTGATTGTCCTTTTATAACATGATGTATGTTAACAGTCCTGTATGAAACTGGACTGATGGGACATGTGACTCTTACATCATCACTCATTGCATGACTGTCTGCTTGCCCGCGTCTGATGTTAAAGACTGGCCTGAACTGTGGATCTCAGTTTATGGTAGTCTGGTGGAGGAATAGTGAAGATTGTCAGTTCTGGATGTTATTTTGATTTCAATGCTTTCTATAATGTTTTGGAGAGAATGAGAGAGAATTTTGTTTGCCCGTTGTACACAAGTTGTTCAGTTGTTCACTGCCAGTTTGCCCCAAAACTGTAAATGGTTTCATGTCTTTTGGGGATTCGACCCATGAAATAGCAGTATAATGGGTGAGCTTTACAATGATAAGCAAAGAACATGCTGTAAATTGTGTTGTTCTAACACACTTTAATTAAACTCATTAAAACTTGAAGGATTTTCTTGGTTTGGTGTGTTTGTGCAATATCATTGAACATAAAAGTAAATATATTAACTGTTCTCATTTGGTAGATTTCTAAAGGTTAACGATATGGTGTTTTAGAAATGACATCACTGTCGTTATAGCATCATAAACAATGCTTTTTGTCTGTTTACACAAATATGACAGCCAGGACACTCTCAAAATTGTTTACTGTTGTTACAATACATGTGAGGTCATTTTTTATTGGCCAACACTGTCAGCAAAAAGGAAATTAAAATGTTAGAAAGGTTCTGAAAATACTCTTTGGAGGACACCCTGTGTTAGTGAAAAATGTGTTATTTATTTGTTTACTTTTATGGAGTATATGTATAATTTATGCATTGTATCCAGATTAAAATGCTCACTTGTAGAATGGAAAAAGAACTACTTAGCAAGCATGTTACATGGCCAGCAGGTGGCACTATTTCATAAGCCTCTAATGTTAGTGGACATGAGCGCACGTGCTTTTATATAAACATAACAGTAACATATGTATTCATTGAAAGCAACATGCATTCAATTCAGTTCAGTTAATATATGTCTTGAAAACAAGGTAATGGGTCTGGAAGACATTTTAGTTAAACTTTTTTTATTTCTTTAAGTAAATTAGTAGCTATGTCAAGGGATAGTTCTAATGAGCACATAAGATATTTTGATGAACGGTTGAAGCAATTGACTGATACCTTATTTTCTTTCTCTCCATACGATGAATATGATCATTCTTCAACATTCTTCAGAATTACTTATTTTGTTCTCGACGGAAACGCAAGCAAATACATAGGCTATACCTGTGTGGAATATCTTGAGGGTGAGTAAATGATTTTTTTCTGGTTGGGGTTAACTATTCCTTTAGAATTACACAACATGGCATTTTGTCATTAAATTCTTTTCATCGTGAATAATTTCTGATATGTATGAATAAAACATGAATATAAATATAAGACTGAGAACATCTTTGTCCTTGACCCGTAGCTACTGCATTAAAATACAATGAAAGCATTTCATCAGTCATCCGTGTCTGTGCTTCTGTTTCAGCAAAAACTGAAAACAACATGCTGTAATGATAAGTGGCAAGAACAGTGGCTCTCTGATGTTTTCAGGGTTATCATTCAATGTTATTTTACGTTTAGGGAATAAAGCAGCATGTCTCCAGATAAGACGACTGTGGGAGATGAGGTACTCATTGGCAGGGTAGTGCTTTTGTGCGTGGTTTTATTCTCATTCACCCCCCCCCATTCATTCATGGACAAGCTAAGCTCTTTTAATGCAGTCATGCTCTTTAAAGTGAAACATCCTCTGAGGAAAGTGTAAGTGGACTACATGCCGGTCTGTTTTTCTCTGTAAGTTTGACTTAATACTTTAATTTTCAGTGATATGTAAATGACTATTAGGAGTTTTGATTCAATTCCAGTAATAGAACAGCACAGTGCTGTTTTTTTCACCAGCTCCATCCTAAAAAGCACTTAGGGTTCGTGCGCGCGGCGTCTTGGCGCGCCTCAGTGAAAACAGCGAGCCATTGCTTTGACGTCACGGTGATGATGATGATTGGAATCCGCACGGCGAGTGTAGTGCGCGTGAAGCGGCTCCTGTGAACCTCAGTATGTTGATGCCTTAATAACAAGTGTTCAATTTACGCGCCAATTGCAGGTAAGTGAAAATAACTTCACCGGATAAACCTTATGTGTTCTTCCAGATGCTGAGGCTGGCAACATCAATGCTTTTTAGTTGGTGAAAGTGCAGCGGGAATGAGTTAATTTTGCGTTGGGGATGCAACTTGTTTCTTGTCTTCAAAGATACAGCACGCGCGTGAGTGTTCACGGATCCTGCATGCTCGTTTATGCTTTCGGGACACGTAGACTTTTAGTGTTATGGATATGGTTACGTTTATAAACTAACTGCTGTGAATGTTGCTTAAAACAACTTGTCAATCAGGTGTATTCGCGCTTGGCAGCGCAGTAAAGACTGCGAATACAGACTGTTGCACGGAGGAAGCATTACTGTGTTCGCTGTCTCAGATCTGTTGCTTATTCTGTCATATTTAGCAAGCGTAATATTGTCGTAAATTTAATACGGAAAGGTCGATAAAATGTGGTTTCAATACTGCAACTCACGGTTTGGGTTTATTTGTGTGATGTGAAGGCTGAAAGGTTATGAGTGTTCAACCTTTTCAGGTTTGTCATGAAGGACAAGGTGCATCCGTACCTTTTTTTCTTGAAATCGTTTTTCTTAATTAAAGTGTTTGGTACCAACGGAGGCTTTTAAAGACGAAAAACCGATGCCACTTGTCTGAAATGCAATTTACTCACACGCTAAGTAAATAAATTAATATATATATATATTTTCTTAAGCTTTGCTATAAAAGCAGAATGCATTTTTTTTTTCAAGAATTGATAGTTTATATTAGCCAAGATATTTAGATATGTTTGACTTCAGTTACAAATTGTCCTGCCAAAATAAAAAAAAAAATTAAATCTTAATATAAATGTATAAATGGGTAGTTGACCAATAATTGGTTTGATTGCAAAACATAAATAAATAAAAACATGAGAAAAATGTATTAGAGTTAGTATAAAAGAGGTTTATCTTATATTTCTCTATATAAATATATATAGATATATATATATATATATATATATACACACACTCATCCTTTTTACAAAACTATTTGTGCTTCAGTGAGCTTTTAGACAGTAGTTTAGTTTACAGTTTTACTAGTTATCATTGTAACAGAAAAATAAATTGTTATTTAACAGTTAAATATAAAAATATGTATTGGTATTAGCTGATCTGTAAATAATATATAGCTTTTTTTAGACAATTAGCATTATGTATATATATATATATATATATATATATATATATATATATATATATATATATATATATATACATAGTGCAGCTGTACGTGTCATGAACGTTTCAAATTTCACTCCTGGGGTGTTACTCCTTTTTCTTCTCTTCTGTTGGAATGTTCCAGAGTGTTAATACACAATTAAAGGTACAATTAAAACAAATTGTGTTTTTTGCCTGAAGGACAATATCAGACAGGCAAGTTCCTCTCAAGCATGTGCCGAATGCCGTCGGTTCAGTTTCACCTGGCAGCTTTCCACTACTATCGCTGCGATTGCATAACATTAAGTACATGTTGTGACGATTGGCTTGTGCTTCTGTACAGAGGTTCAACAACAACAGCTTCAACGTCCCTTTGACTTTTTCTCAAAGCACTGATTTAACCTGTTTTAGTGATTATTAACATGACCTGTATAACAGAGATGAATGAACCGAGCATTGCACAGTTGACGTAGTGTATTTTGTACTCATTCTTGTTTTTTTTTTGTGACATGACTGAATGATGTTTACAGGAAAGAAGCAAATCCGTGAGATGGTTCGGTAGATGTCAATGTCATGGATTTGACAAAAATGGGTGCGATCCACCTCCAGAACCCCGGCCACCCCACATCGCTCCTGCAGAAGGCCAACCAGATGCGCCTCTCTGGGACATTGTGTGATGTGGTCATCATGGTTGACAGCCAGGAGTTTCATGCCCACAGAACCGTGCTCGCATGTGCTAGTAAGATGTTTGAGATCCTGTTCCACCGCAACAGCCAACATTATACTCTGGACTTCCTCTCACCAAAGACCTTCCAGCAAATTCTGGAGTACGCCTACACCGCCACGCTCCAAGCCAAGCTGGAGGACCTGGACGACCTGCTGTATGCCGCAGAGATTTTAGAGATAGAATACTTGGAAGAGCAATGTCTGAAGATCTTAGAAACCATCCAGGCATCCGAAGAGAATGACACGGATGTGAACATGAATGAAAATGGCGCAGAGGATGCCGATGACCGGAGGATCAAGTACCTGAAGAGCACATTTATCTCTAAAAAGCATTCCATACAGGACGCCAGCCATCGCCATCGCTTGGCGCTGGTCAGCATGGTCGATAAGAGATCTTCAGAGTCCCCCCAACTGGGTCTTTCAACCGTCAGCCCGACTAAAGCAGCCGTAGAGGGCCTGATGAGCATGGGACAGTCCGTCCATCAAGGAAACATGGCCCAGAGTTTCTCAAACAACCTTGGTAACTCATCTCCATTGCTAGATAAAATCAAGACTGAGATGATGCAGGTAGACGAGGACTACCAACACGAAGGTGGCTTCCCCAGGAACGGGGAGGCCGGAGGTGACTCCAGGCAGCTCCGAGACACCCCTGGAACCCCGACCAGAGGTAGCGTCATCACCAGCGCCCGCGAGCTCCACACCACTGATAGTTCTGCTGATTCCCAAGGAGACAACAGCCAAGTGGGTCTAGTCAACATGGCCAGTCTGGCTGATAGACATTTCGCTTCGCTGTGCTCTATCCCGTCCAACCATAAGCACGAAAGCATGCTGCCCTTGCCTGTGTCCATGGCCTCGTCCCTACATGTGCCGTCCTCCCTGGCCATGTCGATGGATTTTAGTGCCTATGGGGGGCTCTTCCATCAGAGCTTGATTCAGAGGGAGTTCTTAAGCAAGCTTGGGGATTTCACAGCGAATGTCAAGCATGAGGTCCAAACCCAGAAAGAAAGATGTGAGGTGTGTGAAATGGAGCTGCCTGATAATGAAGCTGCTGAGCAACACAGGTGAGTGAAATTATTTGGGGCTGATGGGTTGTGTACAGAATAGAGAATATAAGAATATACAGAATATAATTTCCAAATTGTTTCAACTGTTTAACTTTTTGTTCTGTTGACTACAAAATAGAGATATTTAGCAGAATGTTCA
Source organism: Enteromius paludinosus (assembly GCA_032361165.1). NCBI lineage: Eukaryota > Metazoa > Chordata > Actinopteri > Cypriniformes > Cyprinidae > Enteromius > Enteromius paludinosus. The sequence continues at coordinate 3,830,907 of JAUMHQ010000075.1, read as the reverse complement.
TGCTGTTCTTTGCTATAAAATCTAATTGATTAATGACCAAAAAATGGCGAAAATGCAAAATACAGGTTCCATAACACTAATAAAAATGCTCATATTCAAATCTTGTGCATCGCAATCAATCACAAGGTACGAAAGGAACCAGTGGTGTTTGGCATCATTGACGAATATCCATCATTATGTAAACATAAAAAAGAAAAGCAAGTTTTTCAAATTTGAGCTTAGTTTGACTCAGTTTGATCAATGGGTTTTTAGAATGTGTGTCGTGCCCGAGGCATTGAAAAAGGTGTGAGATGCGAGCACATTTGTGAAAGATGTTCATCTAGCGAGCATGTTTTTTGAGTTGAAAAGCGTGAGATGCAAGCAGTGAAATGGCACATAACTGTGCTGTGCATTGTAAAAAAAAGCCATGCCAAAAACCTAGCTTAAAACATGTCCACTCCAGCACAGGTTTACATAGAAATGTAATAGAAAAGTAAAGCAAGGGGAGGAAAAAATGCATTCGGTTAAATATAGCGCTTTTGTGTTTTTAAAAGAAAAAAAGGCATAGTGTAAAATAAAATGAGGGTGAATAAATGATGACAGATTTTTCCTTTTTGGGTGAACTTTCTCTTTAATGTACTTTCTCAGGCTTTTTGAGAGCGGGTTAGAAACATCTGCCAGCTCTACACACCAAGCCTTTATTTGGCATGTGGAAGGACAAGGTCTTTCTGTGTAGAAAAGAAGGACTGCTTAGTGTAGCTTGACCCTGACCTTCCCTCCATAACCTCTGGCTTTTGACACGGTCAGAATGATCGGCCAGCAGCAGCTTTACTCAGATTGACAGATGGATTAGAAACGCTATTTTTTAAAGGTCAAATAACCAATAAATATGGCATCTTTGTGAATTTTTGTTTCCGCACAGAACATCCTCTCACTTTCACTTAGTGGACAACCAACTGGATGTCATGCCATATATGTCAAAATAAAATATTTATTGCTGAAGCTGACATATGAAATCCATTTTTTCGCCAACCAAAGGCCACCGTTATTTCAGTTTTATTGGTTTGGGCTTGACTGATGGCCATAGAGTTTAAACTTGGACTCTCAAACAGTAGGTTGAGCTTTATCTGTTTTTATCAGAGTGGAAGATAACCCTGCACCGCTCTCCTTAGTCTCTGTGGTGAAGATGGTCTGATAGTGACTTTAGCCTTCTGTCAGACATAGATAAAGTGGCCACACGTTGTGTGTATTGCGGCACACCTGATACTCTTTCATTCATTCCCACAAATCCTGAACCCAGTGACACCGACCCGGGTTTCCTGTCTGAGGCCTGACGAACACATCCTATCAGATGTTCTCCATTCCGGTGTGGTGCTTCTTTTTGGTTCCGATCTATTAATAAATATGTAATTTTGTGATTTTTAACAGTAGTTTGGCATAATATTGTAATTTTTTTTACAATATACTACAATTATACTTTACTTTTAAAATTCAAAAACATTTTATTGGTAACAAAGTTGAGATGGCTGTACAGAAACCGCATCCAGACAGTAGGTCAGTAGGTTAGCCAGTCACTTATATTTGTTCATAAACTCAGCTTGCCCTTTTCTGGTTTGTGAACAGTGACAGATGTTAAGATCCGCCGACATCTGACTTGCACACAGTACGTTATGAAAGCCCTGGGGCCCCATGGGGTCATTGTGGTCATGGTGAGGCGACCCAATACCAATAACAGTTAACTTTTGCCCCAATTGCGAGAGGCTCTTAAAGTCATGAATCTTAACCCAACTGCACCCGCCAAAGCATTCCCAGTCCTTTAGAACGACTTTAAGCAAAAGCATCCGTGAAATAAAAGCAATAGCAGTTGACGTCACAACAGTCGTGCAACAGACACACTCTCCTTTGGATTAAGACCTCTGCGAACCTTTGTGCCCTGTCTCGGTCCTGTCATGCATGTCATTTGTGCCCCGTGGTCAAGCCGAGGAATGTGCTGCTTTCCACTGACTGGATTTAATCTGCCGCTGATGTGTACTCACAATCCACCGTGGGCGGCAGGGAGACGACTGATGCGTGCAGGGGCTCTGGGGACGCAGATCAGCTCCGCTGCTTAGGAATCCCTGGAAGTGGGAGATCCTAGAGCACTTGCATTGGCCCGCCGCTCGCGGCTCTAATTAGATCTTTTGTTACAGAGCACACAGAGAGAGATTGAGAGACAGAGAAAAGTCAAGTAAGACAGGAAATAGAGCTAATAGATCTACTTCCTGTAGCTTGCAAAGCTGTATAAAATTACTTCACTGCATGGCAAAGCTGAATTTTTAGGATCATCACTTCGGGCTTCAGTGTCACTCGATGCTTTAGTAATCATTTTAATAAGCTGATTTCTTATTATCGGTGTTGCTTAATACTTGTGCTGCTTAATACTTTTTGTAAACCATACCATTCAAAAAAAAGTGTCGACTCTGAAGCATTGAATCATTTCGTGTTGAAGATGAAACATTGGCATATTGCCCACCCACTTGTTGCACCTGCAAACCTGGGAAAACTTGATGTTAGTGTTGGTCTGAAAGAAAATGCTAATTCATTATTTGCCACTAGGTGTCGATTTTAAATGAAATCGATCAGTCACTGCAGATTAGAATCACGCAAAGAAAGATTTGGAAAAAAATTCATAATTGAACGAATCGGTTGAAAGTCGTTGAGCAAATAGGGTAAAAATAAATGCTTTTTTAACCTTGCATGCATGTCAACCTGTTGTTGAGGACTCCCAAAATCAAAATATGTTAAAGACCTTTTGGATCAAAAGTGAGAGTAAAAGCATTAGTATTGTTGCAAAAGATTTCTACTTCAATTAAATGTTATTACTTTGATCTCTCTGTACACCTCAGTCAGGCTTGTGCCATATTTATTTTCTGACAGGAATGAAAAGCAGGCTGTGAGCGATAGAAATACAGTGCATTCAGACTGTGCTGTTGCTTCACAACGTACCGATTGCGCAGTTCTTTTTTGGTAGACAAAAACCACATGTGTTTTGAAAGTTGTGATCCAGGAGCTTTTTAACAGCGCGTTCCATTTGACATTCGTAAGTCGATCCTTCACAGATTTGTTTTCTTATATTAAACATGCCTTATATTAAACTGTATCGGTTTCCACCGAAATATTAAGCAGCACAACTGTTTCTTGAGCTGCAAGTGATTTGTATGAAATGATTTGCGGAGAATCATGTGAAGACTGGAGAAATGATCCTGAATATTCACCTTTGCTATCACAGGATTGCTTTTTTTTCAGACATTGAGCTGTTATTTTAAATTGAAGAAAATCCACAGTTTTTACTGTGTAAATGAATGAGCCTTGGTGAGCATATGAAACTCCTTTCAAAAACTTCCAGCCCCAAACTTTTGAATGATAGCGTATACATAGAGACTGAAGCACAGAGATAATGAGCGTCTTTCACACACCAGGCTTCAGAGCTCATCTATTGTCTTCTCAACTGTTGCTTCAGGAGATCTTTTGTTTACTCAGCCTCTCCCTTTATCCTTTGGTTAACTACAACAGCAGCCCTAACTACATACCAGTAGTCTCCTGGGAGGACACTGTATATGCCCCTTCTGAACAGGAAGTTTGGAAGACCTGATTGTGATTATTGCAGATAATGCCATCTCTGCAGTTTATGTCATCTATGTTGAGATCTGTGCTTCTAACAATAACAAACAAAAAGAATGAACAAAAAGAAATGAAAAGTTATTTTTATCTGTTCTGATCCTTAACAATGTGTTTGTTGGAGGTGCCTAATACAGTTATCCAGTTATGTTTATTTATTTAATTTCTAATGAATAAAACCATTTAATTTAAATTTAGAGTAAAAACACACATTTCCTCTAATTATGTTTTGTATTTTGGTTTATATCATATGTTTACTTGGGAAGCTAAACTAAACCTTACTCCGTTTAGTTAGATTTATGCAAAAATGTCTTGATATGTGTGTATTAAATAAATAATAGATTTGTAAAGATCTGGTGATAGATCATGAATTCACTGAAAGATTAGCGTGACATTTATAATGATCCACAGTGTGGAAAGGGCCAAAGAAAAAACACATTGAGCCTATTAATGGATAACCCAGCCTCCGGAGAAGATATGTTTTCAGAGAGCATTGCCCTGGTCAAGCTTCATTAGCGCTTCAAGCCCTTCCTGTCCCACAAGACTGCGGCCACCCAGTGATCTTTAAACCTCTGTCATCTCCATGGACCTCTGGAATCCAGTTGGTCAAGACTTTAAGCCCTCTAGTATCTTTTCACCCCAAAGCCTGCTATCAGGCAAAGACAGAACTCTTTCAGCCCTTATCACGGCTATACAGGTCAACTCTTTAGGGTCAGGTCAAACTTCTGACCTTTGACGCCCTGAGGGTGTTTTTTCTTCTCTTTCTCACATTGTTCTTGTGTTCAAACCCTCTTTTGTGCATTTGAGTGTGTGCGCGCCTGTTTTGGTAGCTCTGGCTGTAGCTTTGGGGGTTGGGTGGCTTATTGATTGGCGACTCTGAGATTCAGCGGAAAACAGTGACTTTTGTCACAGTTCCTAAACTCTAGCGTAATATGCCTAAATACAAACAATGCGTCTCAAACCTTTGATCTCGTTGGCTCGGCCATATGTTTTGCTGTCAGTTCACTTGTAACCCAAACTCCTGATCAAAGTAAAAGGTTAGTTTAATCTTTGGATGATGACCGGTAGCCTGCATTTCACACTAATTCCATCTAGTAATGTGGCTCTTGTGCCAGATCTGTGGTCTGCTCACTGAGAGAAAGAGTCAAAGTTTACATCCAGCCCTTTCCCTTGGAAGTGTGTGTAATGGCTGCTTTATTCAAGTATAGCAACATGCTAATCATAGTGTAGATAAACTTTTTTTGGGATCAATTTTTTATTGGTTTTACATTGAAAAGGGCATATACACTTGTGTACAACCTCAGTCTGATCCTCCGAACCCCTTTAAGTACCCCCCCTCCCCCAGCGGTCCCCCAGGTCCAGGTCACCTTATTATAAAGTTGCCATCAAACAAAATAGTGTAGATAAACTTGAAGAAAATTTTGGCTACCATTTTTTTGTAAATGGTAATCCAAATTTAGATTTTACCTTCAATTCAAGATATATAGTATTTTAAAATAGTAGAAGTAGAAGATATTTTTGGGATAATTATTCTATGCATATGATTATCCATGTATCTATCTAGGTAGGTAAGTAGGATAGATCATATGGTACATAAACCATTGTACTAAGTAACGCCTTGTTACTAAGTAAAACTGTTATGTTTGTTGTGTAAAGTTTAGAAAAATTTCCAGATAAGTTTAAAGATTTTATTTTCTATCAAGGCCAAGTTGAGTCAAATCTGAGCAGTGCATTGCTTAACAAAAATGATTGGTTACTGTAGGCCTGCCATGGTACTTGTTTGTGTAGTGTCACATTGACCTTGAGTAAAGCACATAACCTTACCTGGAATGAAAATTAAAAGAATAATAATATTTGACGAAAGGCTGTGATTTGTGGTGCCCACTAAATTTCAGTTTGAAATCATGCATGGCAACCATCACACAGTTGTTACACCATGTTCCCAGACAACATTTGGCAGCTTTTCCTACCTGCACAACAGCTTTCTACACAGAACTCTGTGAAATTACCAGCAGCAATCTTTCAACAGAGCCTCAGGGAAACAGTCAGCTGTGAGGATGTACTCGTGCTGTCATAATGGCACTGGCCTTGCTCACACAATGCCATCAGGTCATTGAGCATCCACTGCACGGGTAAATTGAACACTTCCCAATTTGCAGAAGATCTTTCCAGTTTCTCTCTCTAGCCTTGCGAAGAAGAATGTCACTGAACCCGCTGCCAAACATGGGTTTTATATTATATATGCAGCCTGTGAAAAAATGTTGCTGGATTATTAGTAGTATTTAAGGAAAGTATTACTATCTATTTACTATATACTACTATTACCATTACCTAGCAACAAATTTAGCATTTTTTTAAATGTATTTGGCAACTTTTAAAGTTACTCAGACAATAAAAAGGCACACATTTTCCATTCAAGTTCCACAAAAAGAGGAAATCAAAGATGTCTAGCCGTTATTTGCAAATGCTCAGTTTAATAAAAAAAAAACTGAAATACTGGGATATAATGATACAATTTGTTATTAGTACCTGCGATTGTTGATCAGTTAGTACACTGTAAGAAAAAAAAATCCAAAATTATCTGTTATCCATTGTAACCCTGTAACTTGAAAACACAATGTGTAATTTAAAATTCAGGTAAAATCCATAACAGGGGCGCTTTAACACGTAAAATTACATAAAAATATGTTAAATTAATTCATCTGAACATAGTAGACGTACATCCCTATTTGTACAGACTTTTCTTAGGGTGTAGCACACTAATTGACTTACACACTGCTTAAAGAGCATAATTGTTGAGAATGTGCAGTGTTTACTTAGCCTGGGCCAGCCTATACTTCCTGTGACGCTACATTCAGATTGCCAAAAAAGTGGGAACCAATGAGAAACGAGGTCCCCTGCCCCCGGCACGACTGAGACGGCGTTACTGTGTAACGCGATGACGCAGCAGTTCTGCGGCGTTCAAACATGGCGTGTACCGAGCAGCAACAACCGTTCGACTCTGCTGTTGCAGCTGTTTTGAGAAATTTTCATGACAGGTTTTCTTTGAAAACGGAGCAGAAGTAATTCAAGTAAGCAAAGACATTTTCCTACCGCTTTAATGAAGCTAGCTACAATTGGTTACGGTGGCTTCAGGTTCCGTCGCTACACATACGTCATCGGAATGAGTGGTCTGATTGGTTGTAGATACGTCCAGTAGTATACAGAGGCATCTGATGGACGCAGGTTAAGCCCGCCTCCCAGAAGGCAGGTAGTAAGGCAGCTTAGCCAGACTAAGCTTGTATGAGCTATATAGTCGCGGAAGCCAGGCTAGTGTTTACTAGCTGTTCAATAATTCAGTGTGTTTACAATACAGTTATTTCTATTTTAACATTAAATTATGCATATAATTATTATTATTATTTCTATTTGATATTGTGACACAATTTTGCATCATGATTACGCAATGACATTGCGCAATGACATTACAACATCATTTTGCAACTTTTAGCACCAAATCGATCATCTTGCCAACACTTATTCATGTACAGACAGCAGCACAGGAAGAACTTTACAGAGGACGGAGATGGCAATTCTTATCACAAATCAATCTTTTGCCTTGGGAGACTTGGATTATTAGTACTTTTTAAATAAATTATGATGGTAGTTGTATCTGCCTTGTATCTTGTGATTTATTGACGATTGGTAGGTTTAGGGGCAGGAGTTGTGTAACGTGCTCATAAATGTGTAAATAATGTAATATAGAACTGTTGTGACAGTTTACATTGAAAAATCACACCCAACGTTGGGCTGGACGATATGGCAAAAATGTATATTACGATATATTTCTTAATTTTGGGCGATACGATATAATTCCGATATGGATATGGACAATATTAAAAAGCCTCAGAAGGAACTGCAGAGGACACACACAATGGATGTCTGCAAACTAAATTAGCAAAGTCTATAATACCTCCAGGCCCCACCTATTCAAATTATATATTTATTTATATTTTAATAAAAACAGTACCAAAAAATAAGTCAAATAAAGTCTTTCGAGGCTTTTCGACTTTTTTTGGCTTATGGGGCTATCACGTGATGAACGATCCACTCAAACCCGAAGACTGGATAGATGACCTAATCAATTCTCTTTCCGGCTCTGACTGCATTTGATAGGCGTATGGGTCTGTGACGTCACGTTATGAAGGAACGACTTAAACCCAAAGACTCGAAACAGGTGAACTAATTCAAGAATGACTCGTCACTATTCCACACAACTGAATTAGTGTTTCCTGTCTTATTAACTATTTCGTTTGCCTTCTTACTTATGGAAGCTTGATCATCCACATCTGTATTGCGGTCAGGGGTACTCGTTTTGTTGCTAAAACATTCCGCGACAGAGCTTAAGCAAACCAACTACTGCTGAGCGCTGGCAGCGTGTCTGTGATCACGCAATTCTGTTGCACTCTTTCTGACGGCTGAGCACTGAACTAGAGATCTGTGCGGGATCGTTTTTCTAGTCCCGCTCCCGCCCGCTCTGATGCACGCACAGACTGTGCAAATAAAATGCATGCGCAAAAACACTGCTCCATGCGCTCAGCATGTGTAACAGTCGTGTAAGAAGAATGAGAAAATCACAGATATGCTGTTCCGAAAAAACATCGGGAACACTATATTGTTAGACTGCCTGCTCCTGTTCAAATTACACCAGAGTTACCGACCGCTTCCGCGTTTTATTTGGATATTTATTCCTGCGCCGCAAGAAGTCTGGTTGGGTACAGACCTCTACACTGAATGTCATTCAGTGACAAATGCTAATGTATCAAATTATATATATATATATATATATATATATTCAAATGTATATCAAAATATCGGAAATGTGTTTAAAAATCATATCACTGTTATTGAAAAAAATTCTATGGCGATATATATTGATGTCGAATTATTGTCCAGCCCTAACCCAACGTATATGCAGTAATGGTAAGATTATTATCCAATATATAATTTAATCATGACAATAAAATTTCCAGTACCAATGGAAGACCTCCACATCGAAAATGTACGCTATTACGCTATTATTGTTTATTAAAAAAGTGCTCCAAAGGGTCCTGACCAAGTTTCAATATGTTACGAGTTGGGAGTGAGAATGTGTTGCGCATAAAGTAAACACTACATTTTTACAGGCATTAGATAGAGGTAATATGAAAAGAAAATGCCATGCACACTTTCCTGGCTGGAATCTGAATCGCCAGGTATGATTTAAACACCATAAATTACACAAAATATTCATTATTTATCATAATTAGATTGGAAACAACACTTGGCAAGTTGGCATAAATGTGGGCTTTTTGGTGATTGCTAAGAGTTTGCTATTTGCCGACTGTTTTGAAACATGCCGTGCTTGTGTTTGATTAATTATATCATTGCCGTCTGGAGTTTATTGATCACATTTAAGCAGTAGGAAAATTCTTGTTTTTCCATCCAAAGCTTTGAAATTGAGACCCAGTGAGTGAATCCAACACTTTCAGCTGACGCACAGATCACATCTGCGCAAGTTATGAACTTTCACGCAGCAGTGTTGTGTTTCTTGTGCTGGGCTGTTTTAGTAGTGCATGTACTGTATTGTGCATTTTGCTTACAGCAACTTAGTGAAATATGTGGAACATACCAACTATGCAGACTTTGTGGGGGAAACCTAAACGAAACATTTACTTTGTACTACAACGAGAGGGGTTTCACAAATAATTGAGGTGAAAATAATTAGAACAATGGGTCTTTTTTTACAGTGTAAAAAGTTGTAGCCTGTGTGTTAACGCCCCTTTATATTACTTGTACAATGTACTGTTGTACCTGCTGTTTTGAGTTCCTTACATGTACCATTACACATAAATATGATCATTTGTGTCACGGTTCCAGTTGGTGTATCTTTATAAATGGACATTTGTTTGTGGGTTTGTGTGAAGTGTTTTCTCATTCATGCTTCATACGGTTTTCTCACACTGCTTTGGGGAAGACATCCTTTAAAGCCGCCTCATTGGTAATTTGGCAGTGCTCTAGTATCCGATTGCACACATCAGCCCCTGAATTGCTCTCTCAGTGGGAAAGGTACTCTAGCAGCTCAGCTCTGGCCTGCCATTAATCAAAGCCACTTCCAGTGGCCCACTCCAGAAACACAAGCGCTTACCTTGTCTCAAACAGACAGCTCGACAATTTGTCTCCTTAGAGAAAGTCGACATTTTAATGCCTGCATTTTAATAGGAATGTATAACAGTGGCCTGTAGAGACAAATGGACCATCATCTTTACAGATTGGTTTTTCTCCTCTAACCTCGTCTGAACAGTTTCGTTCTGAGCAGGTGTACTTAAATCGACCGGAAGATTAAGTTTTAACACGTCATGCTTTCAGAGGATCGATTTCCATGTTTAACGCTGATTTAATGTTGATCTGACTTCAGGATTATTTAATATTCCTTTGTTACTGTCTGCATCTGCATATCAGTGTCGGAAACTGGAGCTCAAACTAGACTATTTAAATAATGTAGTGAGTTGTCATGATATTTTATGTCTGTCTATTTGGATTTGCTTTGACAATGACAGTTGTTTTGACTGGGATCGAGATACCAGCGGTATTGATTTTTCTCTCATTGTTCCATTTACCAGGTATTTCTTCACATCTCAGATCAGTGTTGTTCAATTTTTCGTGTCTTTCAAGTGGACAGAGGGAATGATATTAAAGAAAGGTTTCTGAAAGGATCTTCTGTTACAGAGCAATCAAATCGCTAGACAGGTTTGATGATACGTCCATTAATATTAGCTACTCACAATTTACTTTTTTAGATGAAAATTGTGTAATATCAGAAGCATTCACGTGATAAAATATGCTGCTTGTAGTAGGGACGTGCAGACATGATTAGTTGGCGGGTTGACCAGTGTACTATTCTCTCTTAAAGAAATAGTTCAGGCAAAAATGAAAGCTCTGTCATTATTTGCTTACCTTCACTAAACATACATGACTGACTTTCCTCTTTGAACAAACAAACACATTTTCATCAGGAAAAAAAAGATAGCTGTACAACAATTAGGAGTAATAGGGTGAAATAATTTTGGTTGAACTGTCCCTTTAAGGACTTCCATCAGACCAAATGAGACACTTTTTCCAAAGGATGTTCACACAGCATACATTAAAACAACTGCTTGATGAATTATGTTTAAAAAAAAAAAACATGAGCTGTTTTTTAATTAAAAATGACCTTAAAAACTGCAAAAGATGTGTAATTTGGGATGTGCATTTAACCATTAATTACAAAAGAGATATTTTGATGGCTATAGAGGCAATGCTTTATATTGGATGAAACAAAGCAAAAAATACTGCTAGTATTCTAAAACCAGATATTGTCTGTATGTCCGTAAAGTGTAACGGTCAACTTGGATCACTTGTCCATTAATTACAACACATTCTTGACATCATTCAATTTTAGTCAGATTTGTGCAACACTCCATCGCTGTTTACGAATACCACACACTCTAAAAAAATGCTGGGTTAAAAACATCCCAGCTTGGGTTATTTGGCAACTCTGCGCTGGGGTAAAGAACGCATGATGGGTTATTTTGACCCAGATGGTTGGGTTAAACGTTTTTAACAACCATGCTGGGTCATCAATTAATTAAAAATTATTATATTGCTGGCTTTGTGCATGAATAGAAATAAAAAAACTGCATTAAAAATGACCCAGCAAGTCAGTAACAGAAAAACTACCCAGCACCTGGGTAAAAAAAATTTTTTTTAAAACATAACCTAATAAAATAACCCAACAAGCTGAACCCAGCATTTTGGTAAAAAAAATAACCCAGCATTTTTTAGAGTGTAGGAATGAATGAGAAGCTGAACCCCACCTGTTGCAAAAAGTCAGTGATTTTTTTTTTTTTTTTATGTTAACCAGCTTTGGCTGTGATGCTTTTCTGGATAATGGTTGAAGGTTTCTAGTGGCTTTGCCCACCTTTGCATCTTTAAATACATCTCTTTAAAGCTGCATATATAAAGCTAAACAAAGGGAATAGATCTAGATGAACACTCTGGTTAACCTCAATAATCTCGTAGTCGAACATCTAAATTAATGCGGTACTGCTAAAAAGCTCGGTTTATGCCATGTCATTTTTGTACAGTCTTTTCAAAGCTTAGCTGCACAATAATATGTAATTTTCGAGCCACAAGGCAGCATTCAGTAAGATAACACTAGCATTTTTCCAGCAAACACACAAATCTGTAGATAACGTCTGTTGGCTGCCGACAGCGGTGCTCAGCATGTCCACTGCGGTTGAGTGGATATTGTTTATGGGAGGCTGGGCTGTGTCAGGCGGTCTATTTCAGACCCTGTGTTGTGGCTGCAAAGGGGGACGACGCAGCAGATGCTACAGATTGTGAAATGCAGCTAACACGCATTCTGTCTGCGCCCTCAACCGAATGGCACACGACCTCAGCAAACATCCTTGGTCAAATAAAACGAGCGTATATACCTGCGGGTGTTGACTCTTTGAATTCGAATAGAAAGCTAATTCGCTTGCGTTACTCTGAATGGTCTTCAACAGAATGTCCTGGAATGAATATTTTACCACGACTGTTGCTGGTGGTAGCGAGTTTGCTTTAATAGCTTTTTTCAAGGTGAAATAATATGCCCCTGTTCATAATGAGCCTGTGCATGTCTGGCAGCGCCCCGGTTGCGGAGCGGTGATAATTAAGGGCTCTATAGCAGGAATAAAGGTTACGTCTGCGGCGGGTTCGCTCGACTGCTCGTTGATGCAGCGCACGCGCCGACGGTGCGTCTGTGTGTGTGGCTGGAATTCACATGAAAGGACTCGGGCGAGAGAAGGGAACAGGAGTGGGCGGGGGACGAGTCGTTGATATGTACAGCGTGACTCAGTTAAACATACCGAACTGCCGGGGTATTTCAGGAGCATTTAATACGTTTTAATTAAAACAAATATTTAGAGCGAGAGGACGGATTAAAAGGACAGTTGGCTTGTTTGACTTTTGACGGGTGGTTTTGGGCCTTGCGGTTCACTCGTTGCTGTAGCTACTTCATTGAAATGGAGTGTATATATTTGTTCAGGTCCTTTGTGTACCTTTTCTCTGAGGCGTGTTTAATTTTTGATAAAACGAAGCCGTAAATGTTTTCTCTGAAGCCACCGGGTCACCACGTCTGGACGGTAAATATTTCATAGCTCTGCTGGAGCTTGTTCCGTTACGGACGTTGGTTTTGTAGACAAGCTGGTTGGATTTCTCGAATCCAGGTCTAGGTTTATTTTAAGCATCGGATGAGGATGGCATATGCTATTCACTTCATTAACAGCTTTTGCTGTATTAGGCTTAATTGATTCAGACCCGCTTGATGAATATTTCGAGTGCCTGGAGTCTTTGAAGTATGTGCCCTAAACCTTTCACAGCACCCTGTCGAGAGTATCATCAAAATAAACCATGAGCCACAGATGCAGGCGTGTTTAGAATATCAAGCGCGGATTTATGAAGCTGCATTCCTAAATAAAACTGCTTTTTTAACAGAATAGTTCTTTTTACGAAATGCTTGCTTTGGAGAATGTTGCAGGGCTTCATTCGGTTAATTGCAGCTGGTGCATACGGTGAATGCAGATCTTAGACTTCTCCAAACATGTCAATAAAGCACCATAAAAGTAGTCCATGAGACTCTTGCACTATATATATATATATATATATAAACTGAAATTGATATGCACTGAAAATGTCTTCTTGCTATATAACCGTTAGATCTTGTTGGTGTGCAAACATATTAAATGATAAAAGAGCAAAATTGTTCCTGTATGTCACTCAATAGTCATAGTTCTCTAGCCAAGCATGCTATCATGTCCATCAAAAATGTTATTTTGAAATATTAGAAGTAAAAACATCAGTTTAAGAAATGCATGGGCATCAGTCACTTTACTGAATTCTTGCTGGGCACAAAATATATAATTATTACCTTACAATTTGTTTTCAAATCCACATTCACATTTGAACTTCTCAACTTTGATGTCTGTCAAAAAATAACATGCACAATACACTCTCAAATGCTGATTAATAGATTTGTGAACTTAATAAGTGTTTATTTTTTTAAATATAAAATACGGTTTGATCAGTTGTTTAAAAGATTAAGGCAGTTATTAAAGTTTTTATCTTCGTGGCACTTTGGAGCATTCTAAGCAGCCCGACATAGCAACAACTCAACCAATAGTGTGAGTTTGGGGGTGTGGCTATTTCTTTGTTTAACCAATGGCAGTTCAGGAGAGTGTTAGAAATCTGTTTGAAAACAATCATTATATATTTCCTATTCCCTTTGGTGAGGTGATGCAGAAATGACATATTTTAAGCAAATATATTTTATATTTGAGTAACTGAATATGAATGTACTTGCCTATAAAGTATATCTATAAATTATCATTTAGTGAAATCACTGATGTCTTTTTCTCACTGGAAAGCACGTATTAAACCAACCTGATCTCACGACAATTCGTACATATTTTACAAGGTGGCTAAATCGTATGAATTTGTTCAGGAATTTCATACGATTTATTATAAATCGTACATATTTAACGAGATGCCAATTCGTATGAATTTGTACGAATGACCTAAACTTAACCCCGCCCCTAAACCTACCCATCACGTGGTTTTAGACAAATCGTACAAGAGTGAGGTAGTACGAATTAGTAAGAATTGGCACAAATTTGGCAACTCGTATTAATATGTACGAATTGGTTGTTAGATTTTGTTGGTTAAACATGACATCAGGGGCAAAAAAATGACCAGGCCTGACCTTCTCGGAGTGTGTAGTTACTGTGTAGTTACACCGGTTTAATCTATCAGTATATGTTTAATCCACAGGAAGTTGCATGGTGGAGTGAAGACCTTTGGCTGTGAGTTCTGCGGAAAGCAGTTCCTGGACAGTTTACGACTGAGGATGCACATGCTGTCTCATTCAGGTAAACCGTCTATAAATACCATGATCACACACGAATGTAGTCCCAAAGAAAGAAGCAAGCATAGATTAGAGTGCCATTGCACAAGTGATACATGATCGCTGTTGTGCAACAAGTGTCAGCCCCCTGTTGCCCCGTGTTTGTCCACCATGTACTGCACGATTAACCTGGTGTAACAGATGGAACATTGCACTTCTATTAGTGACGCAGTGTTTGGTTATCCCCGTCTTCCCACTTCCCTCTCCAGTCTCATATGTGTCTCAACTGTTACATTTCAAGCCTGGCACAGATCCAGTCTGGGCACTTTGCCACATTATTAGTACAGTATGTACAGTGAATCTTGCCAGCTTGTTTTTTTTTTTCTCATTCTAATGAGGAGGTGTAGGACAGAAACACGCTTAAGGGAGGGGATGGATCCAGTTGTTTATATACATCCAAACCCATAATTAAACGATCATGCTGAAATGAAGCTGTTACGTGTTATGTAAGTGTGTGGTATTGTTTCGTGCCGATGTGTGCTATTAACTTCGAACTTTTGCAGTCAGATTTTAGTTATCAAAAGGGTCTGTTGCATAACCGTAGACATAAAATAAACCAGATGCAGACTGCAAAATGAAGTTTAGTGCTGAGACTCTGTGTTTTGGGCTTATGCTGTCCAGCTGTCAACCTGTTTTCTTTTTAACCTTTTTAAGATCTTTTCCTTTCAGTCTTTGCTTTACAGAGTGTATTATGTGGTTGACCGAACATGGCTTTTCCATAAAAATATCATGATTGAAAATTCTGCTTTAAATTACACATTTAATTATCGTTATTATTAATATTATAAGTAGTAGTTTTTATATTTTGTAAAAATATTAACTATTTAAAAGAGAATTATATAAAAAAAAAAAAATATATATATATATATATATATGAAGAAATGGGATTGTAACATGTTGCAGGCAGGATTCAAACCTGCTTTTTCAGGCCAAGGCTCTCGATTCAGGGATGCTGTGATTGATGCTTATTGAATTCAGTAGTTGCCCACACTAAATTGTGCTTTAGAGGGGAATGTCCTGTTTCAAGTGGAGGAGAAATACACTTAGACTGGCAGCAGGAAGTGTGTGTGTGTGTGTGTCCATCTGTCTTATTAAGTCTGTAGTCGTCTCTCTGAGGGTTTGCGAAGCCCACCTCACTTGACTTTATCAGCACACAAGTTTGTCGAGATTCTGGCAGCTCTCTTTGCCAAATGAACTGAAAGTCCTCTTTCTCCTATCTCTTGTTCTCTGTCTGCTTCTTTTTTTGTGTGTTTATGAAAGCAAGAGGAAGAGATTTATTATTATTTTTCCCTAAATCCAACCGTCCTAATCTGTTATAAATCAATATCATAAACACTGGCAACAATATTCAGTCACTCCCACATTTAATCTGCTCGTAATCTGCCGTCGCACCTGTTCAATCACGACACAAAGCAGAAACAAGAATGAATCTTCATCATGCGCGGCATTCAGGCTGAAAAGCCCTGTCAAGATGTTTTCTCTTAATGTCTCTTTCTCTTTTTTTTACCCTCTGTCTTTCTCTCTGTGTCTGGGAGAAGCCCTGCGCTCTGAGCCTGGCGGCACGCCAGCTCTTCCCTCGCACTGATGACATCATCAGCTGCCGGCAGGTCTGGATGTTCTGCCAGCATTCTGGAGCATTTATGATTGCTCGCAGATGTGTGTCCAGGAACATACTGTACCCAAATCCCAAAATTAATCAAACTTGACTGCTCTCCAAGCCACTGCTCTCCAAATAGCGTGAGCTCTGGGGTGGAGGGAGGACACTGGCGGAGTCCTAAATAAAACAAAAATGCAGAAAGAAAACAGAAATGTTGACTGCGGGCCTTTGGAGGCAGGCTGGAGAGGATGGAGCAGACGTCTGCGCTGCAGTTGAAGTGTTACAGGGTTATGTCCGAGGACATGCCCTACAGTACATACGCCACTATGCCAGGTTCTGACGCATTGCATTAATAGAGTATACTTAGATGTAACTTAGCGTATCCTACATATGTTTGATAAATCTGAGAAGCATAGAAAGTCTAATGTCTGTATCCTCCGTCCTTCTGGATATTGGCTTGCCAGTGGTCCTGACATATTTAACTGTGTTTAAACCTTCAAATATGCAAAAAAAAAAGGAATAATAATAATTTTGACACAATATGTTGAATTTATTAAATATATTAATATATATTAAATTATTGAAATTATATATTGAATATATTAAATTCATTGTCAAAATGATTTTAAATTATTTTTTTATTTATTTAGTATTATTATTTAGTATATAGTAATTTGTTTATATAATATTTATATATAATAATTATATATATATATAATTGTAACATGAGCTCTGCCCACCCCTATATATATATATAGGGGTGGGCAGAGCTCATTAGCATTTAAAGAAACATACCCTAAAACAAGTTGCTGAATTACTGGGGGTTGTTTTTTCACGCTACCATTAAGAAATGTTAGCCAAAGTATGTTATTTTAGGACCCTAAAGAATCATATCAGCTTGTGGAAAATAGGTATCCGATGACTCCTTTAAGATGTGAGACCTTGGTAAACTGACTTTAAATTGTACCCAAATTTAGGGATAAATTTCAACACAGTTACTGGCATTTTTCTGGCCTTTTCTGTTTATATATAAATATATCGTATCTATTTTATTAATTAAAAGTGTTGCAGTTCTTAAATTCCTCCAGGTCCTTAAATTTGTAACATCTTAGTAAACTGACTTTTAATTTGACCAAATGTAGAGATAAATTTTCAACCCATTTGATTTTTATTGTTTACTGCTAGAAAATTAGGTCCCAGATTTTGAAAACAGGGTTGAAAAAATGGCAAACAGAACAGAGCAAAAAATGTTCCCATAATACTTTTTAATCTGACAAATGTATTATCATTATTTTTAGTTTCAGGCCCTAGTTCCCACTTTATTCATGTAAAGTACATTCTGTTTCACCGCCTGACCTCTATCAGGTGGCTTTAAACCTCACGGACCTGCGGATGTCAGCATACTAATAAATTACCTTTCTTTGTACTTTGCACAGAAGGCTGTTTTTAATGGTCATTAGACCACCCTGCTGAGTTTATATAAAGATCTGCTTTAATATTATGACCTTTGTGCCTCCATTATTTAATTATGTTTTTTCACCATGATCTATTATTCAACTGTCTCTCTCAAATAAGATAAATAACATTATTTCAGTGTTGATGTCCAAACACTTGCAATTTACGACTGTTAACGTGAGTCTTTAATTTGCAAATGGAGAAGGGGAAAATAAACATAAAAATCTAATTCAGTCTTTATAGCACATAAAAGCCCTACATCTTCTGGCCCGTCATTGGATTTTGCTGCTTTACATCCCAACGGTTGCCAAGTAGCAGAAGCCCTTGTTTTCTAATGCTCTAATTTGGTATTCAGCACGAGATTGAATCTTATTTTTGTATGCCAGACAAAGTGTTTTGATGGAGGGTGATTGCAGCCAGTCTGGAGGCTGTTTGGGCTGTTTTTCATGGGCAGTACAGTGCACAATGTGCAGTCTGAAACAGAACACAAGCCTATTGAATGTGGGATCTGCTTTGTGGTTTCTAAATGTGTGAGAGCTTTTGGAAACGTGTGCGAGGAGACGTATGAGCCGGGCATAACTGCATCAAAACAGAACAAATTAGCAATGCTGAAATAACACACGATTCACAATAAAAACTGTCCAGGTAGGTAGCTTACTAGATTTTGAGACAGAACCATCAAGCCTTTTTATCTTTTACTAATAAGCCAAAACCCGAAAAAACACGCGTTTTCATTCATGCGCATCAGAAATGTTCTCACAGGCGTAATTTACGCTGCTGCTGATGAGTCACACCATCAAAGTATTTTTGAGCGTGGTTTGTAATGATTCTGTAAATGAGTGCGTTTCTAAACTTTAAAGGGCTTTGGTTGTCGTCCAGAAGGAATGAGAAGAAAGTGTATGTGGAAAGAGGCTAATTTTAGGCGCTAGCTGGCTGACTTCACGAAGCTTGTGGGTGCTTTAATGAGTCATAATAAAGCCATTTCAGGCCAGCTGAGTGAAAATAGATACTTGATGAGCCGAAGGTCATTACACATTTGGATTTTATTGATTTTTTTTCCCGGAGCATGAGGTACCAAGTCTGCAGGAAATCGTATAAAACCTGCTAGTAGAAGCCATAGTTGAAGATGCTGTGTCCAAGCTATGCGTGGTGAACTGAAGACATAGCTCACTTTTCTGTTTTGAGGTCTTGTCCCTCATGAATTGTTCAGAAAAAGCAACGTCAGCCGGCCATTTCTCCTTGTTCGGTGTGTGTGGTTTATCGAGAGTGTTTCAGAAGTGATGGAAACATCCTGGCCTACTTCATAATGGGCCAGCAGCTCCACAGGTGGATCTAAAACTATTAATAGATGGATTCCCTCAGGCGGTTGATGGCCATCAGAACAGTTATTTAGTCCAGTTATTAAGGATCGCTGGTTGCAACTGGGTTAAACGACTCTTCTTTCTGTGTGTGTGTGTGTGTGCATTTGTATACCTCGTATGTGTGTTTCCATCTGTGCAGGTGATTCATATGTTTAATGATGTCTTAATGGTGTGAATTTTGCATATCCTATTTTTAGGACCATTAGAATTTTTTTTTTCTTTTGTTTTTGCATCATGACATTATTTTCAGGATAATTAAGCAGCCCCCACCCCTTCTCATTATCGTAATGTGAAAAATTCTCATTCTCACTAATGTAATGTGGAAAAAAACAAACAAACAAAAAAAACTCTATTTAAATTGATTTATACATAATGGTAGTTCATGATGTACAGCCTCCAGTTATTTATTATGTTAATTCATTATTTATTGTGTCCAGACAGGGTGATTTTCTATAATACGGTAATTGGAATCTAATGGGAATCATAATAATGAACATTAAAATCAGATTCAAGAGTAAAATGTACATTACAGTAATAAGAATTGAAGGGGAAACAGTAATTATGGATTTTGTACTATTTATATTTATTTTATTTATGTTTTATTAATTAGCAACTGCATTCATAACGTTACAAATATTTCTGCTTCAAATAAATGCTGCTTTTTGAATTTTCTGTTCACACCGAAGGCTTAAATAATGGTTTCATTTTAAAATTTATATAAAAGGTGTTTTTTTTTCAATTGTAAATTGTTGTTTCAATCAAATAAATGCAGCCTTAGAGAGCAAAATGGACTTCTATATAAAGTGCATATAATAATTACATTTACATTTTACATTTACATTTATTCATTTAGCAGACGCTTTTATCCAAAGCGACTTACAGGTGGGGATTCTAATTCTAGATATAATTGTATACATGCATACATAAACTTACTGACCCTTTTAACTATATTTGGATATTGTATATTTTAAGAAAATAAAACAGACTGGACATGCTTTGCGGGATTCCCGCTGAAGAAACAGCGTTTATAAATGAATTACGGCTGATCAAAATCTTCTGCTTTTACAGGAAAATATGAGCCGTACCTGCCTGAGGGTCCGTCAACCTGATATGACCTTTCCTGTTATTTGATTATCATTTATTACTGTTATCTCTATGAGCACATTATAAATGGGTATAGTGTGTTGTTTGTAAGAAGAGACTCATTGTACATGTCATAAATCAGTCTGAAGATACAAAGCGCTTTAATATCCTTTAGGACATGTTGCTGTCTGTTCTGCCTCGGCTTATGGTTTACAGTCTTTTATCAAGACAAGACAAGAGAGAGCTGCCAGCTCTTGTAGATAAGAACATCTTTTTGATTCTGTCAAGGGACAGTATTTTACCCTGCTGATGTGTGTTGGGGAAAAATGAATGATGTTTAATGTCATAAACAACTCAATTTCAGCTTTTGTCATTGTTTTCTTTTCAGTTCATGTTATGGTTTGATGAGCTTGAGCTTAAAAAAATGGAAAGCTGGAATTAAATACAATATAATTGTAAATAGGTAAATACGTTTGAATTGAAGTAATACATCTGAACCTAAATAAAAAATATTAAAACTAACTAACAACAAAATAACTAAAACTTAAAAAAAGAACAAATTAAAGCTAATTCAAAATATGCCTAAATGCTAGAATTCTAATAATAGCAATAGTAACAATAATGTTTTTCTATAATTGTAGTAATTGTACATCAACAAAGGGATTTTTTTCATCTAATATTAATTATAAACTGTGTATATATATATACACAAACACACAAAGAGTATATGCACACACGCACACACTAAAAGGACATCTACTAATGATAAACACTAATAATTATAATTCTAACTTCTACTATAAAACTAAAACTGCTGTTCTCAATTAAGCTGTCAGTGAACCAGTATTTACTTTTATTGTACTCTTTCTTCCAGCTGGACCAAAAGCACTAGTATGTGATCAGTGTGGCGCTCAGTTTTCCAAGGAAGATGCCCTGGAAGCCCATCGACAGACTCACACAGGTAGGACCCTATCTCGCCTCATCTAACCACAAACCACTTCACTAAATCACCCTAGTTAACCACAGTGGAAAAAAACAACAGTAAAGTGCACATGCGTCATGCATGTACCAGTAGCAATCATGTTTATGACCCTATCAAAACTCACATTCTGATGGTCTTCTATAATTCAGCAGGGAAGGTTTCGGTGCCCTCTAAAATTTCAGCCAATAATATGTGCTGTTACAGGGCAGGGCGGCACACCGCTTTGGCACAGCAGCAGTGCCATGTTTCACCAATCTCCATCACTTTGTCTAAACATGGCACGTATATTTGTTAGAGCGACTGTACTGAGTTACCAGAGCCTGTGAGTCATCGGCGCTCTGGCACGATCATTAACACGCCAACAGCGCTCAGCTGCCACCCTCCTGTCAAATATTCATATTTACTGACATCTGATGATTGCAAGGTTGGGTTTCAGTGGTACTACAGACATTTTAATAATCATATTTTAGGTGAGGTAAATAGTGTGCTCTGATAGGGGTTGGCATGGGATGATACATTGAGTGTAAACTTGTTTTTGTTGCCGCATACCTGAGTGTACTCTGTCAGGACATATTGGAGCATGTACATAGGCGTTCAACTGTAGTCTAATGAAAATTAAATTCAGTCATTGTTTACTTAACCTGTTGTTTTTTCTTGTGTTGTGTTACAAGTCTTCAGAAGCCATGTGATAGCTTTGTGTGAGGAACAGCCAGAAATGATCCAAGTCATCTTCCCCTCCAGTGAGCTGTTACCTCGAGAACCTACCCAGTCTCACTGTATTTATTCGTGGCCACAAATTAATCGATTCAGTTAAATTACGTGACTAAATCACAAACTGCCATGAGACTGGGTTGCGAGAACCACTACAACTGGATCTTTGATTCAAATCATTCTTGTCATCCGATTTCAGTGAAATAGCTGATTTGGTTCATGAAATTTGTTGAAATGATTCATTCATGTATTGAACTGATTCGTTCATGAGTGAACATTCACTGAATCAATGTGTCAATCACAGCGGGTTTACAGCTCACTGGAGGGAATAACTGCTTAAATTTCGGTCTGTTCTATACAAAGCTATTTAGACTCAAAAAGAATTTGTGACTGATGTGTGATGGATTTTTCGTATGAACCTTGAATTCAGTTTTTGACATTGTTTTGACATATTCCTGCTTCTTTTCCTGTTCTTTATCACTATTTATAAAAAGTAAATGTCACATGTGTTTCTGAATCTACTGTATATACAGCAGTTCTAAAAATAACTTAAGCCATGATTAGCCTAGATAACAAAAAACCAACCCCTTTCAGTGAGCTGTTAACCTGAGAACCATTGCAACTGGATATTTGATTCAGTGATTCAAGATTCAATAACTGGATCACATGAACAAGTCATTCTTTTGATCCTGTTTCAATGAACCAGCTCATTCAGTTCACAAATCAGGCTGAAATGGTTCAGTCTTGTATCAAACTGATTCGTTCATGATTCGTTCATGAGTCAATTAATGCTTCAGTCACAGCTCACTGGAAGGAATAACTGTTTAATTTTTTTAAAACTTTTGGGGTCTAACTGTTATAGTCATATAACTACATTTATGGCAATACCGGTTTGAGTCCAGCTTTTGAATTGAATTGCATTATAAAACAGAATGCAACTTATTAAGTGTGAATGTTTTTTTATTTTTTTTAATTCACATTATTAAATAGATGCCATGGTTGACACCTCTATTGGGAAAATAAAGACCTCCCTTACCCTACCCAATACTTTATTTTCAGCTTTTTTTATTATTTCTTTCATTTTTACTACAAAAAATATTTTATTATAAATATTTTAAAATATGTTATTTGAAATTATAAAAGGGAGAAAAAGGTATATGGTAAGGTAAAGTTAAGACTCCGTCCACACGAAGCCGGTGCGTTCCCTATCTGATAATTTTTTTTCCTCGTTCAAAAAAAAAATTGCGTAAACACGAAACCACTGAAAACGGTGTAGTATATATGCCAGACCAGTATGGGGCGCTGTAATTTGCAATAGAGATACACTATAAACGGAGAAGAAGACTTTGAGCATGTGCATAACCTTGCGCGCTGTATACGAACCAAGAAGAAGAAGACGAAGTTGGCGAGTGACACAGCCGACACGTGATTTGATGCCATCATTGTTTCACAAAATATACGGATTGCCTGTACACACGAAACCGCAAGGGTGTTGATTTCAGATTTATCCACTTTGTGACCCGGTTTAAAAAAATAGCGGTTTCAGTCTCCTAAAACGCCGGATCCGTGTGGACGAAACGCCAATACGATAAAAAATGTTTACGTATACAACGAAACGCGTCTCCATGTGGACAGGCCCTAAGAGCGCTCCAGACCAACCTTACGAGCGAATGACTTACAGAAGGTATACTTTACTAAGAAGGTTTCGGAAAACAGGCGTTAACAATAAGTTACGTCTTAAGGTACAACTTTAGAACGACGTAGCGTTAAGGTGGTTTCGGAGAACGCAGCCCAGTTCAGTGCAGGCTACGAGATCGTCATAGCAGAGAGAGACTGACTCGACTTAACAAACATTGCAATAGTTTTGAAGAAAAAAATCTGCCTTTTCATTAAATCAGAGAAAAACTTTGAAAATAAACATAACGACGCAGTAACCATGCTACAATAATGATAGAAGCAAAGTTTTCCACAGTTTTGATGTATCTTTATAATTACAATTAGACTGCATTATTTGTGTCCCCTTCAAAAATTGTTCGCGAGAAATTTTGTTTATTGCCCCCCCCCTACTGTTAATTGAAATTTACGCCCATGTTGGTGGTGATAACAATTTGAATCCAGATTTTTAGATTTGCTAATCACATTTCTGCATTTTTGCCTAACTTCATAACTGCATTTCTTGTCTTAAGTTCTCTGTTTATATTAATAAAAGGGAATACATCTGCTGTAAATACAAAAGTCACAATGCCATGACTTAAAATGTGTAAAGGTCACAGCTTGGATAGCAAAAAAACCCTTCTCCTCCAGTGAGCTGTTAACTGATTCAGTGATTGAAGATTCAAGAACTAAAAGTCATTCTTTTGATCAAGTTTCAATGAGGTTTCGTTCAATGAACTGATTCATTCATGAGTAAACCCTCTATGAATCAGGGGTGTGGTCACAATGGTTCTCGGGAGATCATCTTGCTGGTGGAAATACCAACTTAAATTCCAGTCTGATCTACACAGAAAGCTTTTCAGACAACCACAAATGTCTCTGAATCTACTGCATATACAGCAGTTACAGAGATAATTAATGAGAAAGCAACTGGATCTTTGATTAAATGATTCAAAATTCAAGAAATGAGCAGGTCGTTTCTTTGAGTCAGTTCTAATAAACCAACTGATTTAGTTCACAAAGCAAGCTGAATGATTCACTCATGAGTGGAACTGATTTGTTGATTAGTTCGTCTCACTGAATAAGTGATCCAACTGATGTTAACAGCTCACTAGAGAGAATAATAACTTAAATCCCAGTCTATTCACAGAAAACTATTCTTGAAAGGAATGTGTGATTGGTATGTAATGATTTGTAAGTAATGATACTTTTGTGACATTTCTTGATCTCATTCCTGCATCCTTCCTATCTTCAGTACACTGTTTATATCAATAATTAGAAAGAAATGCCACAAATGTCCCTGAATCTGTGAACAGTGATCAGAAATAATCTGGACACTTGAGGCATGATGAGAAATGTCTCAATGATCCAGCAAAAAAAAATCAAACCAATCATTGTTCATAAAGATAACTCAAGCACACTTTTCACTCAAAACATTCTGCAAAAAGACCTTTGTTGACTTTGAAATTATAAAAAGTAATGTGAAGTTAGTTCTGAAAAACTCTGGGCTGCCACTTGTATTATACTGTACTTTATCCAAGCATATCCCAGGCATTTCAGTCCAATAGCAAAGCTCGAATCTCTGTAGCTCGTCCTATATAACCATCATTTCTACCTTATGTACTTCTGTTACTTATTGGCTTATGAGACTGGCATCAGAGGATGCAGTCTGTCACAGGTATTCCAGACTGCACTAATTAATTTGCTCTCTGGGTATAAAAGCGTTTCATGGGGCTAATGATCCACATGTTGAGTCTATATAAAGGTTGAGTCCTAATTAAAACAAGGTGCCATACTTTTGTCATCTGCATGAATTTGAGGTGCTAAATGTTTCCATGGCAGCCACTTCATAAAGTCTCTGAATTTCTGTTGGATCCAAACCAGGATTCTGTAATATATTTATATTATCTTTACAGTATGGTATGATGCTACTACAATGAGGGTGCAATATCTGTCGCCTGTGTTCCGCAGGGAGAAAGACGATAACCCTCTCTAAAACGTTGGCATGTAACTGTAACTCGCTGTGGCACACACTGTATAAATACTTAATGCATGTCGACATAGAGGTGGTGTTAACGATGCCCAGAATTTTATACCTTCTCTCCCAAACTTGTAAACATCCCGCTCTCCGTTTCAGTTTGGCAGCACATTTAGTGGAGAGGAGGATAGAACATACCTCATCCATTTTGAGAAGCCTTTTAACCACTGGGCTCCGGCCATCACTCACTCAGGGCAAAGTGAGAGATGTTTTCATTGCTATCATACATTTTCTGGACTTAAGCAGACAACAATTGTACGTTTCTACACTGGCTTCTGGAGCCAACATAGCCTTCCTGTAGTTGAACAAGGGCTCTGTTTTCATCTGATGTAGCCATTTTTGAACTGCATTAATTTCTGGGTACAAATGTCATTTCTAGGCCTGGCATACTTTTTTTTTTAAACATGCCATGGAACTGGTTTAAATTTTTTTTAAAAAGTTCAATATATATATATACTGTAAATGGCTGTAAATTGATTGAAGCTTTTTATCAGATTAGTTCTTCTAATTGTTAATTTTATTTTAAAATGTAAAAAACTCAAATAAATAAATTCCCATTATTAAAATTATATACTATTTTGTTTAAATAAATATAAAAAAATAACGATAAAATCAATACGAATGCAGCAAGTGAATTTTGGCATAACAACAATGTAATTTACATTATGAAAAATAAATATTAATTTTAATTTAAAATTATTTTAACAATTAAGTGTTTTTAATCATTAGCTTTGAGTGTTAGAGTACAGATGAAAATGTGAAAATGAAGTGTGTAATTTAATGATAAATTAAAAAGAAGTAAAAACATTCTTGTATTGCCTGACAAGCAACATGATACTTGTATACTGAGTATATATATATATAGATAGATAGGTAGATAGGTAGAGAGAGAGAGAGAGAGAGAGAGATTATTTTTTAAGGTTGCAATTGGAAAAAAGGATTGTGGGACACCCGTGGGACAGGGGCCGGCCGAAGAGGGAAGCTGGTGGCATTTGGTGCCAGGACAGAGCGAGAGACAAACAACATCATGTGCTGTTGTTTACACTCAGCCGCTGTGCTGTCATAGATGAGACCTACTAGAGAGCTGACCTACTTAAAGCCTCCTAAAATAAAATTCACTAGTGTCTCAGGACCGATGCACTGGCGGGCAGGCTGGAAAGCAGGCCAACACATCACAGCTTTCTTTTTCTCTTTTCCCCTCCCGATGGAGAAGCGCTTTATCGCATTCTTCGCAGAGCAGAAATAAAATGTTATTAAAGGGGTTTATTCGGGACCGGAATAGAAGCGATTTGCCTTTAAACGATTCTGGCCTGAGGGGCGACCGCTCGTCCATCTGTCTTATGTGCTTATGACGTCAGATTTCCTAAAACTCTTCCATCGCACTCAGGAAGTGTCTTGCGTTTACAGTTGGGCTGAGGGCACAGTGGAATTACTCACCGGGAACACGTCGTGACTTCAGCGATCTGGCCCACAGAATAAACAGTGGTTAAACAAGAGCAATGTATCTCTTGTTGTGTTAATTATTAAGCAGACCCTTCCTTACTTTGCTTGATTGGCCCGTCTGCCTCTCACTTTGCAGCCGAGCGAATCGCCGGGGTCATCTGAGGTATAGCCAATGTGTCAGAGTCATGCACACATCCACATCTACCCAGTTATATTTAGTAAAATGCTTTTGAGCTCATGTGACTCTGATGGGTTTTAAAGGAATCATTTACAGCAGCTCCATATGATAACACATTTGTTTTCCTCAGACGCATGCACAATGTGGTTCTTAGAATCATTTCAAACATGTATGACCTTCTTTCTTGTGAAATTTTTAAGCATATCCTGACCGCTCTTTTCCATGAAAATGAATAGAGACTAGGGGTGCACCGATCCGATATTAGGATCGGATTTCGGCCGTGATAATGAAATAATAGCTGGATCGGGGAGCGGAAAAATTAACAGATCAACAGGCCGATCCAGTTTTTTCCCTTTTTTTTTTCTTCCTCCGTCGCAGCCAATTACTGTAAATGTAGTTTGTAGCGATGCAGCAGATCCTACGTCATTCATTAGCAGCATGTGTGTCGCATGCTGGAACAGTTGGAGCAAAAGCAACATGGAGCGAGCCAGAGTCGGCTGTGTGGAGATCAGTGTTATTTTCATTGACGAATCATTTTCGTTATAATGTTCATCAACAAAAACATTTTTCACCGACAAAAACGAGGTTGATGTGACAAAAACTATCTATCAAAAATCTGTTGACATTTTCGTCAACTAATAAAAATGACAGGAAAATGTTATGGAGGGACGATTGGGAAGAGAACGAATGTGCTGCGTGGTTCGGAGGTTAGATGTGTTACATGAACTGGATTTATAAGCTATCATACACTTGCTGCACAACTCATAACATTTTCAAAAATCTCAGTATGTGGGATTAAGAGAAGAGCAGGCATATGGATAAGTTTGGAGCACACACACATAACATTAGAACGTCTCACACAGCGTGAGTAAGTTACTCTTGAATGGAGAATTACACACAAAATGATTTCAAATTGTCCGTTTTGACTAGAATTCAGGTGAACAGAGTCGATTACGTATTACGGGAATGTAAACGGTAGAGAACATGTATCAGTGCATTGCATTCGCGTGTATTCGGTTTTAAAGGGGCCGCAGCCTAATTTAGTTGCCATTGTCAAAGTCATGTTAATCAAGCAACAAAAGTGAAATCACTCAATGCCCCTGACTGAATCACGTAGTACTTAGTAGTTCTAAAGATTAATATAAATTTATTTATATAAAAAAATATTTCTGCTTGAAAGAATGAATAATATGGTAAACAATATAGAATGCATAATTAACTTTGTATTAGTTTACTCTCGGGGTCAGCTGCTGTTTTATTTTGAAATCATGCGGGACTTTGCACGTAATATGTTTATAATGTTTGGTAACTTGTTTGATTACAAGTGTATGTTTGACCAATACACTTTTGTTTCTACTACTACATTTTATTTATTTTAATTTATTTTAAGAAGTTTGATTACATTCTATTTTCAATTTGAATGCACAATTTAAATAACAAATAAATAAGTATTCAATACATTACATCTGTTTTGTCTTCGTTTGGAAAGTAATGTTTAGTTAGGAAAGTTCGGTGCCTTTAGTTTCTTCTACATGGTGGAAGGAAGGTATAAGGTGGAAGGTATGCAGTTTATGATATTAATTCAACAATGGTATCGGATCGGTATCGGGTAGGGATGCTCATTTCGGTTATTTCTCATAACCGACAACCGACGCTCGTTAACCGATTATTAACCGCCTAACATTATTTTAAATGAGAATTGAATTCAAAGGATAAGCGCCTGTGACCCGTTAAAAATAATAATATTAATGTCAAAGATGGCAACGTCCACAAAACTAAGTCTTACCACTTTCTGACATGACAGGAGTCCAGTCGAGGTGCGAGTTCTTTCATCAAACCTTCATTAACCGACAGCAGCTTTGCGCGGGAAGTGGAAAGTCAGGGAACAGAAGAATCAAACCAATCCGATTCATAAACAAATGAACTGTATTAAATGATTCAGCAAAATGATTCTCAGAAGAATGATTTGCTCACTTGGCTGTTGTTTTTGTTGTTGCTTTGCACTTACTAAAGTTCTATAGACAATAATTCACGAGTTCGCGCTTCCTTATGATCATGAAAATTTAGCGTATTTGGCGTGCTGTCCTGGGAGCGAGCCGGAAAGT
>JAUMHQ010000075.1:3774591-3787149 GCA_032361165.1 Enteromius paludinosus | reverse complement strand
ATATCAAGGTTCTGGAGTGGCCTAGCCAGTCTCCAGACCTAAATCCAATTGAAAATCTTTGGAGGGAGCTGAAACTCGAAACATGACAGATCTAGAGAAGATCTGTATGAAGGACTGGGCCAAAATCCCTCCTGCAGTGTGCGAAGAACTACAGGAACCTTTTGACCTCTGTAATTGTTAACAAAGGCTTCTGTACCCAATATTAAACAATTTTGACTCAAGTGATCAAATACTTATTTGACACAGTAATTCCCAAATAAATAGTAAAAAAATCATATAATGTGATTTCCGGATTTTTCTTTTTAGATTCTGTCTCTCACAGTGGAAATGCACCTATGCTGAAATTTGTAAACCACTCCATGATTTCTAAGTAAGAGAACCTGCAAAATCACAGGGTGATCAAATACTTATTGACCTCACTATATAAAAGTGGATATCTATCAGGTTTCTTAAGTAGCTTAAATGAAAAACCTCTCTTGGTCAACAGCATCATCAGAAAAAAAAAAGAATTTTAATCCGCATTTTAGCTGGTAAACAACAGTGATATTGATCTACTAGCACTAACCATAAATCATCTGCTATACTAGTATTTCCATCTAAAATATTTCATGATGCAACAACAGAATCATAACTAATAAATAAAAAGAACCTTAGATGTAACAAAGGAATACCTGGGCTCCTGAAACAGGCACCTGTATATTTCATACCATCTGCATTGTATTTACAAAATCAAACAATGGGCTGCGTGCGTCTCCAGTTGCTCCTCTCTTCATTCTGCACATGTAGCCTGTTCTCATTAATATGCCATTCCTGTTCGCTCTCCATTTCACTGCCAGGCCATTTGCAGACAGTGGCGGCTGTCTGTTCACAGCTGTGTTTGATGGTACAGAGCACAAAGCTCACACTGCTTATGACACAGACAGTCTCTGCAGGTCGTTCGGCCTTGACTTTCAAGCCATTTTGTCAGCCTTATCCAATATTTAACAATGCTTATGTAAAACTCAATGCTTTTTATTTATTCTGGAACAGTAGCATGTAACCTAAAATGTACTGTCGCCGAATAAACACTTTCATGCGCGCTTGACACTGCGTTTAACTTTCAGTTCGACATCGCCTGCACAGTAACAGACTTCCAAAGCGTGGAAACGCACCGAAGCTGATACCTGTAGATATTTCCTCCGATGTGTAGCCAGTGACGTGTTCAGAATGCGCTCGCAGTAGACAGCGTTAGCGCATTAGCATGCCTGTGGTGTTGCGAGTCTGGCCTGCCTGCTGCCCGCCTCTGGGCAATTAACTTTAATGACAGACAGGCTGGAGGGCTTTCAGAAGGTGCATTGGATAAGTTGATACAGATGCATAAAGACTGCCACTCTATCTATCATCTCATATCTGTTCACTGGGGATCTCATCTCTCCCAGTCTTCTTTCTCTCTCTCTCTCTCTCAGCCCAGATAGAAACCCATTCATCTCCGGCAGAAGTGTATTTGAATGTGAATGGCGGGTTGTGATTGGCTTAGAGAACGTGCTCAGGGAATTTCTGCATTGTCTCTTAAGAGGAGGGTTTAAGTCGGAGCATGACGGAACATAACAAGAGATGCAATTTATTCCCGAGCACGGCTAGCACTTGGACAGGGAGATAATGAAGAGCATAGGTCAGCGGCAATGACTTTAAAGCCACGCCGTGCGGGCTGAAATGTATTAAATATTGCGAGCGTTATATGCCGCTGCTGTCTCAGGAAATGATATGAGGGGCTGTTAGTCAGAGCGGGAAAGCAATTAGCGATTGGCCGGTGTTGGAAATCACTACATATCAGACTGGTACTGATCACTGACATTAGAACAGCCGGCGGAGAGAAATATGCCGGATAATTCCCTTTCAGCACCTTGTGATGTTTACTAGATATTAATAACTCTGTCATCTGAGCGCAGCTCTCTGCCCGTTTTTATTTACAAGCTGTGTTGATACAACAGTTCTTTGTGATCACTGAGGAAATGTTAAGCTTCTTGTTTAATAAGGATTGAATGAAAAATTCAGCTGTGTTTTGAAGTTATATTTTGAAATGGGGTTAACTAGGCCAAACAGGTCACCTTAAGCCCCCACTGGCTTGGAGTGCAACTAGTCAACCAAGTAAACCAATTTAGAACAGCTAATGACCAGCTTTAACCACCTAGAAACCATATACACATAGAGCTGGGTATTGAGAAAGATTCAGTTCAATTTCAATTTATAGGAAGCTCTTGATTTGATTCAGCTTGATGTAATTCTGTTTGATAAAAAAAAAAAAAAAAAAAAAAAAATTAATAAGTGAAATTATTTAAATAAAATATAATGAATATAAAGAATTCAACACTCAATGATAATGTAAAAACAAACAAAAAGCATAGAATTAAAAGTTGAACATATTTAAAAAATTGCAAAGCTGCCTTAGCTGCTAACTGAAAAAAAAAGTTTCAAAATTACTAAAATAACAGCTAAAATAAATACAATTTATAAAATAAATTAATTTAAAAAATTAAATTTCAAAACTTAATTATGTTAAATTTAGTTTTTATTGTGTGTTTGTGTGTAATTGTGTAATTAATGCTAAAATAACACTAAAACTGATCAATAATTCAATATTAATTGTATTTTATTTTAATATTTTTTTATTTGCCAGCACAAAAGCATGATAAAGTATAAAGTATCTGCCCAGGACCATGAAACAAAAGAGAGGAAAAAATGCAATTGCAATAATAAAGTAAAGTGATAACCAAAATAATGCATATAAAAACAAGGGGCTGTAGTGCTGGATGTTTTGGATTCATCAAAAAGAAGTATAACTTGTTCCTGAATGGCTGTGCAATGTGGTTTTTCACTAAAAAGAACTGGCTCATGTTAGTCATTTGATCATAAATCACACTACACTGCTCCCGATCTCCCGTTTTATTTATTATTCATTCATTTTCTTTTAACTAAAAAGCAGCGCTGGAAACATCTTATTCTCCGATCAGATGCTTTCTAGAATCTCCCAATTAAAAATGCATCCAGATCAACAACTTTATCGTTTGTCTCTCTGCACGGCAGGTGACCACCCGTTCGAGTGCGAGTACTGTGGGAGCTGCTTCCGCGACGAGAGCACTCTGAAGGGTCACAAGCGCATCCACACCGGAGAGAAGCCTTATGAATGTAACGGCTGCGGCAAGAAGTTCAGCCTCAAGCACCAGCTGGAGACCCACTACCGCGTCCACACAGGTCAGCCACATTCATTCCACATCCGATGACCGCTTCACTCTAGCAGCGGTCCCCAAAGCTTTAGAAGCTCACAGGTTAATAGAAACACACCAGCAACACATTGACCTGCTCTTCCAGTCTGGAGATCTTTGACACGGCTGAGCCAGCGTGGTGCCTTCTAGCAAATATGATATAATAAAACAAGGCAACAGCTTTATAAAATGATAAATGAATTGTATTACGCTGCAGGGCTGCAGTTTTATACCGAAGAATTCAGATGTTGACATTTTCAGGTCCACGCTAGATTAAATTCCTTGTATCTATTTTGTTCTGTCGTGGTCTCGCCGCCACAGTGGCATATTAAATCTTTCGGCTGAGCTGGAATTACAGGCTGATTGCTGCTGCTCTCTGGCCCTCAATAAGGCAGCTGCTAAAGCAAACCTATCAGCAGGCCTGTCAAATAATTGCTGTCTTTGTGTCAAGCGGGGCTACGGTCCCGAGACCGGGTAGGTGAAGATAACAAGAGCAGAAACTCTCGGCTGAAAGGCCACTGCTCCTTCACACAACCAGCCGGAGAATCACTGACATTTACACTCGCTGTCAATGGAGGATCAATACTCGGTTTGCTGTGCTCAGTGGCAGGCTGAACACCCACGGCTCTACACATCTGTCGTTCCCGTCCTGGACAGCAGGTGGCAGCTTAACTCCACCTCATCAGACAGGAAGCAGCAGAGCTAGAATGGGAAATCTTGGACCTGTTGCTATCCTTGTCTTTTTTTTTTTCTTTTTCTCTTTTTTTATTGACCATAATTTTTCAGATATTACGATTTTTTTTTCAAGGTAAAAAGCCTGTTTTACATTATTGAGTTATTATTAATTAAAATAAAAAGATAAAAAAAGAATCTCATTGACCTTGTCACAGTTTTGAGTGTCTGAAGGAGTTTTCTTTTTTTGTTTAGCTATTTTTTTTTTTCAAATAATAATAAGCAGTAAGGCAGAGTCACATATATATTTTCTATTATTCTTATTCTTATTTATTATTTCTATTTTTCTATAATTTATTTAAACATTTTCTAAGAAATGGTACATAAAGGGAACTGCTTAAACTTTTTTTTTTCAAGAATTTAATTATTTAATGAAAATAATCCAGAAATAAAAAAAAAAAGATAATTATTAAGCATAGGTTCAGTTAAATCACTATTATATGTAAGAACTAAATTTTTTTATGTATTCAGAAAGCTGTATTATTTCATTATCAAGGATATACTAATAAAGATGTTCATTAGTTTTTCATTTGAAAGTAATAGTTTTTATTAGTTGTATTTTGAATTAGATTTTTTATGTATATTTTCAGTTTTTATTTTTTATAGTTTTGCTGTATTTATAATTTTTATAATTTCTTACATTTTATTTTATATATAGTTATTAGTTATTATATATTTTATATGTTTAGTTATTTTATTTCAGTATCACTGTTATGCTATTATATGGTATCCTTTTTTTATTAGTTGTATTTTGATTTAGATCTTATTTGTATATTTTGTGTTTTTATTTTAACGACTTTTCAGTTTAATTAGTTCTATATTCCTAATTTTTACCATTTAATTATTTTTATTTTATACATAGTTAATATTTTATGTTTAATTATTTTAGTACCAGTTAAAGTAAACATAATTTTTTTTTATTAACCATAATTTAATGAAATGTAGTTGTTGTTGTTTTGTCATTTGCAATATTTGTTTTGCCAATTATTAATTTTCTTCTTTTTTCTTCTTCTTTTTTACAGTTAATGCTTTTTTATTTTTAAGTAACAATAATATTTTTTGTAATTTTTAGTTTTACATTTAGTGAAAAAAAACTAACAAAAAAACATCACCCTTGAATAAATTCAAACAATATCCAGTACATTATGGAAGTAAAATATGATACTGTGGTTTCCATTTCATGCTGTCTTTAATCAACACAGCTGTTTCTGTCATTTTCACATTATTGCTAGTTTGAAATGTTCTGTACTTGTTCTGTACAGGTGAGAAGCCGTTTGAGTGCAAGCTGTGCCACCAGCGCTCTCGGGACTACTCCGCCATGATCAAACACCTGCGTACCCACAACGGCGCTTCGCCCTACCAGTGCACCATCTGCCAGGAGTACTGCCCCAGCCTCTCGTCCATGCAGAAGCACATAAAGGCCCACAAGCCCGAGGACGTGCCCCCAGACTGGAGGATAGAGAAGACCTACCTGTACCTCTGCTACGTGTAAGACAGCCCGACAAAACCCAATGAGAAAGTGGCAAGATGCGCCCAAGGACAATTCACCTGAAGGTTTGCTTTTGGTCCAGGCCAAAGACGGTGAGGGGGCGTGTTCAAAGTGACGAAATGTGACGTGGATTTTTTTTTTTTTTTTTTTACCCTTTGTTTGTGACATGCATTTGTGCACATTTTTAGGATGTAACTGCACTCACAAATTAAATGGAAATGTTATGTGATAAAGGGATGTGAATTTTGAGAAAGTGTTAGTACAGTCCACCACTATGACGAGAATCCATTTTTCTGCATTCCACCCTGTTGATTGGAGAAATTCCCTGCGTGATCATACTTGTAATTTTTTTATTCAAATAAGGATTCCTGTATTTTTTTTTCTCCATGGACAACACATAAAGCCATAGATTTGCAAGACCCCATGAAATCTGTCATAGGGATCATCCAGTAGGCTTTAGGTTTCATCACAACCATAATTTTAAATGCATATCCGTTAAAGGTCAACGTTCAAAATACGCTAGCAACCTTAAAGCAAACACAAGTGGACTCAGAGCCTCCTATTAGGATTTCATGGGGTCTTAATGGAGCTATTCTGAATCAAATAAAAAAACATGGACCAAAGCTGAAAATCACACACACACACACAATGAAATAGAGGAGCTAAATACATCAGCGAATAAAATTATGCCCTGTTTTTTATCAAATTGCTCCCTAAGTTCATTATTAGGCTCTGTAGTCCTCAATTTTCATGTTTTTTTTTTTATATAAATGCATGGGAGGAAATGCACAGGGTTGGACCCATTAGTCATTTTCTTTAAAGCCTAATAAAGTGCTTAAAAAACAGCTTTTCTCAGTGGTACATCCAAATTGTGCTGCCAAGCAACTGTAGTGGATGTTCAGGGACATTTTCTCAACCTTAAATATCTACACTGTGCACTTTCAGATTTTCAGAGGCCCGTTTTATTTTTTGTTGTTCTTGTTTTCAGCACCATTTCTGCATTTAGTGCATTCAGACGAAGCCAGAGAGGTGAATCTCCGTGATTTGCTTTCATATCACTCACACCAAATAATACAGCATGTCAGTTGATTTCTTTTTTATGTTCACATGGTAAACATGACGAAGTCACAGTTTTGCATCTACAGGCATTTTAGCGTAATGAAATGTTAATATACTCATAAAACAATTTATGAATTAAAAAGAGATTATTTTTTACATTTAAAAACCGCGATGCAGTATATGTTTCTGCAGTCTTCTGCTGAGGATAACTATAGTTAGCTCGCCGTTGTAGTTTGTGTTCTGTCATCTCTGTTCAAACGTTTTACTTGAATTGCCTAATTTTGTTACCTCACATTCTAGATTTATTTTTGTACTAGTCTTTGTCTCTCATTTCCTGCTGAGCTTTGTTTAAAAGCTGTACAATGCCACATCATCAGGCCCACACGGAATCTGAGAGAAATTTAAGAGAAAATTGGAACGTTCTATATATGCTGCCCTTTATGTTCTTATGTTTCGGTTAACTGGTAAATGTTTTATTATCGATAAGATTGTTGTACTTTACATTTAAGGCATTTTACCGTGTTCAAATCCATTCTGCACTACTAAAAAATAGTAAAGGTGTGGTCACATTTCCTTTTTTTTGGCGAATTTCAACTGGCAAAATCTTAATACCAACTCATAGCAATACATAACTATTTTATATTTTTGGCAAATTGGTCACCAATTGTACAATCTCATGGAAATCCAGTCTTTTCAGTCAGAATCAACATGTTTAGAAACTTTACTGAAGAGTGAAAGTTTTTAGTTTTTCCAGATTTCTCAACAGGTTAAAAACCCCCATAAAACTTACATTTTCAAACAAATCACATCAGACGCATTCATACGAAATCAAATCCTCGTAAAACAGTTACGTTTTCTCATGAGGTATAGTTGGAAATCCATCTTTTCAATAGAAATTGATAGGAAAGATTTACATTTTCACAAATTTCGCCATAGGTTCAAATTCGCCATTTCAAAAACCAAAAAAGCTCATTTTCATGCGAATCGCATCATACACATTCATATGAAATCGTCACCTCGTAAAAAGAGTAAAATTTTCTCATGAGATCAGGTCGGAAATCCAGTCACCTCAAGAAACAAAATGATCATATGAGAGCGAAACGTTTCCACTTGCGAGTGCAGAAGTAGGGTACGTGATTCCGGAGAGGCTAGCAATAACAACCTAATTTTGAAAGCATAAGATCCCACCCATCCTGCAAATTACTCATCAAAGCCACGCCTCCTCCAAATCACATCAACACATACAGACCAGAGACTAATCAGCGACACAAGGAGAGGCCGCTTTGGTACAGGATTGAATGCAGTGCTGTCAGATTAACTCGTGTCTCATTCACCAGTGAGAAAATATTAAAGTACAAAGAGAATAAGATTACAATAATAACACCTTTCATTCTCGTTCAGTCTGCAGTAGCGTACGCTAATGATGTATCATGTCTGCACAAACAGGGTGTGTAAAGGTATGCAAATACATGCATTGACAGGCGGGTAGGATAGCCTATCAAAGTCCTTGGACTGAGAGATGTGATTGGATGAACATTTTATGGAGCTTCAATGACTTGCTAATGTGGCCACATCTTAAATGCTGATTCCATCTGAGTCTGTGTATTATTCAGTGGTATTTTAGCGTTTAGCATAGTACCTGTGTGCATATCTGCCTCTCGGCCATCTGTTTCAGGGCTACCTCTACTCTGCTCTTAGTTTTGCACTAAAGCAAAAGCACACTTTTGTTTTGCTTGTTACAAGCATTTTCATTAACACCCACTTTCATGTTTCCGTACACTAGCTAGAGATAAAACAACAACAACAACCCGGTTCGTTCGTCGCTATATTTACACTCCTTATGATGAAACGTATTCAGCCTGAAAGGGTAGATGCATACATTCTAGATGATTTTAGACTAGCGTTGAGAAAATGTTTAGTTATTAGATACTTGAGGGGATAAACTTGAAACAATGTGAATACAAATGATGTTTTTATGTGAAAATGATTCAAGCGGTAAGTCATCAGAGATGCGGTACTGATGCGTGCAGTTACGTGGAAAAGTTCGCTAGAGAAAACAAAAAAAAAACAAAAAAACAAATAGGTGATTTTCTGTGAAAATAAATCTCTCGACAAGAGCCAAACGCGGCACTTTGATAAGGGAATATGTTGTATTTTTGTACGGGGTATTGTGCGACCCCTGTTCTTTTTTTGTTCGTTTTGAGTGAGGCGAATATTTTTACAAATATCTTTTGCATTTGTGCTTGTTCTTGATTTGCGTGGGAAATTGTTTTCTTGTGCTTATTTTCAAATGTTAAACATATACAAGTAGTAGATGTTTGTAAAAACATATTGTAGTCATTGCTGCTGGGTGTCAGTTCATATGATGATGATGATTCCACATTTTGAGTGTAAAATGACTGTGAGTGAACTAATGCCAAGAGCTGTAGGTCAAGGAGGACAAGCGACCTGTAAGACAAGAAAAGTAAAGCTGTATCTGTGTGTTTGTATCGTGTTCACCGCTCACTGTAAGATTAGAGTCACCTATACGGTCTGTACTGGTTCTTGTGTGTGCAGTGTGTGAGTCAATGTGGTCGACTTCTTCAGTGTTAAATACATGCACCGGTTAGCAACAAAGAGGTGCTCTGACAGACACCCTGTAAAAGATTTGATACATCATCTGCCCTGTATTTGTGTCTTTATGCAAAGTCACCTTGATATGAACTGTGCTCTTAGGCAATCAGGGATGCCTTCACTTTACTCACGGAACATCGCAGATATCAATTTAAAGATAAACACCTACACTTTCTTTGTCGTTAAAGATACTACGTTTAGTTTTGGAAGCCCTTTTTCGGTCGCCACAAGCAATAAAACTACAGGTCAGCATTTAAGTGAAAACTTGGCATCCCTGTCGCTGTATCACTGTGTTTTCCTTTGCTTTCAGACAGGAAGTAGCCATGTCACTCAGTGCGCCCGTATTTGTGCCATCGTTACACAAATGAAAACTCGGACTGAGGCTCCACGTGGGACCAAACGGCCATTTTCGCTCCATTTGCCTTGTTCTAGTGACAAGACCGTGTTCTTGGTGTCGAAATGGTTTTACATTCGTCGTGTTTTACTTTATTGTATTGTCTACCTCAGCACCAGTTCTTTGTGTAACTTTTAAAAAGGTGCCCAATTATTGTTACTTTGTTTTTGTGCATAAATTTTGTATTATAGCCTTTGTTCTTCTCTCTGTTTCAGCATAGAGATGCTGTTTTGAAGCACTGTGTGGTGATTTTGATGCTGCAGATAGAGGTGTAGATTCCTTTTCCCTTCTCTATGTGGGTTCAGACACATCTCTGTATACGTCAGTGTTCTAAAATAAACTTGTAACAGAAATGTCGTGAGACTGAGAATATTTTTTTCACTGTTTGTCGCTTTCTGTGTGAGAACTGTTCCATTTTTAGTAAGGGATGGGGCGGGGAATATGATGCTTTTTATTTCCATGAATAGTACAGGAATGTTGGCTTTAAAGCCC
This sequence comes from Enteromius paludinosus, assembly GCA_032361165.1. NCBI lineage: Eukaryota > Metazoa > Chordata > Actinopteri > Cypriniformes > Cyprinidae > Enteromius > Enteromius paludinosus. Next base: position 3,777,128 of record JAUMHQ010000075.1, on the reverse strand, counting down.
TCTGCACTTCCTGATGTCCTATGTCAACACATTTTGCTATTCATATTTAATGATAGATGACTGACACTGATGTACAAGCACCAAACACAGATTGTAAGCCTAAACTTCACAAAAACTATAAACCGGTTCTTCTGATTGGCTAATCACAATGTTGTTCCAGGGTCAAAAAAGATGTTGACTCAGGGACAAGTCGAACTCAGCTAAATCAGGTTGTGCAAGGGCCTCTACAGATGTATTTGGTGATTACGCCCTCTAGTGGTAACTTAATGTACTAAAACCAATAATGTTGGGACTATTTCTTAATAGAATCTACACTGCATTTCTCATGAAGTGACATCATTGCCTTTATTTCCCCAGTTACAGTCCATAATACAGTCCATCATGACCAATGGACAGCATAGAGGTAAATTCTAGCCCAAACTCTTTCATAGCAAATCTTCAATAGATTGCCAATAAATGAAATGAATCAACAACAATAGCATTTCATGCAAACAACTCTTAAATAGACTTCAAAATAAATAATAATAATATTGGAGAATGTGAGAATTATGAAAAATATTTCAGTTTTCTTTTACAAAAACCTCAGTGTGTTACTTGTAATTTCTTTGTAATTAATAGTAACATTTACAAGAGTGAAAAATTAAGCTGTTCGGTGTATAATATAGCCAATATTTTGGTTTCCCATTATGGATATTTTTAGTTAATTTTAGACATAAAGTCCCATGTCCCATTGCTTTATTATTATAAGACGTTAGAACAATTAGATGTTAGATACAATTTATATACGTGTGTGTGTGTAGTCAAAAGATTAATAAATCAAAAATAAATGTTCTTGTTTATATATAAATGTGTACTGTGCATATTCATTATTTATATATAAATACACATACATACAGTATATATTTTAAAAATATTTACATGCATATAAATTAATTGATTTTGTATTATATACACACACACACAAACACATTTATTTAAATTATAAACATTTTATTTATTATATATATATATATATATATACATACACATAATAATTGTTTGCATATATATTTCAGACACACACACACACTATTAACTACTAATTGCTTAAATAATATATTATTTCACCTCAGTAGTTGGTTAAGCACATCTTTTCAATGACAATTTGCTTAACATACTCATGGCATACTCAAAGTAATAAAAAAAATAAAAAGGAGAAAGAAAGAAAAGGAATTTATTGCAAAACATTTAAAAAATAATTGATTTGAGTAAAACGTTACATAATTCCCGATTACCCGATTACTGGGTTCTATAGACTGTTTCTTTGTTACTTTGTTGTCCCACTGATAGCTTTTATGGGCACTATTGCACCATTGATTTCTTAAGTCTATTATCAATGCAGTTTTCTATATTTTTGTGACTTCATAACCATGTCCTTTTGAGAGCAACAACTTTACAAAGTCTTTATTAGCTAATCTGCCAATCAAACTGTAACCTCGTCCCGTGTGATTCACTTAGCTATTTACCTGTGGAATGGCTTTAAAGCCTTGGTGGCTCATTAGGTTTGATGAAAGTAATTAACACTGTCATTAATTATTAAAACAGACCCTCTTATTTAGCCTTTTAATTGGTAATAAGCCTGTTTGTTTGGAAAGCAATCAGTGTGACTGAGACATTAGCTAACTGCCAACTGTTAACAAGGGAAAGGCTGAACAAATGACATGCTGTAATGACCTGTGAGCCATAATGAGGTCTACAGTGAAAACAGCTTACAAACACTGATGATTAGTCCCGAAAGAGTTTCACTTGTTGTGATGTTTTTCAGAATTTTTTCAGTTGAACTTCACCAATCGATCTAAACAGTCCATGGGTTGAATCAGCATTAATCCACAAGTTTTTCAAAAATGACTTTTGGATAAAGGCTACATTTCACTCTGACATGAAGTATGCCAATATCCTGGACTCATTTTTGGATTATGCACCTTTTTTCAGGCACTCAAAGACCGCAAAATCAGTAAATTATAATTAATACAAAAACACAAATGTACATATCAATGCTGTCTGCTAATATTAAAATGACCTGAACTAAGACAAAATAACAGTTTTTAGTATTTTTACTAACTAAAATCAGATACTGTACCGAATGTATTGCACTTTTCATAGTAAATGCATTAGCTGATGTTAACTAACGAGACCTTACTGTAAAGTGCTACCTACTAAAAAACTGCAGCTGACACAAGACCTACAGTACACTACAAGACAATTTAAAGAAATTCAATACAGGATTGGTTTCTTCATTGTATTTAAACACTAATGCATTTTATAAGTATTAGTGATATTCCATTTTTTTAATATGTATTTTGTAATGATAATGCAGAATTTTGGCTTTTCTCAAATTTTAATTTTAGTTTTTTTTTTATTGTCTCTGTTAGGAAATTCAAATGTGAGCAGATCAAGCATATAACAATACACATATTTACTAAACACACACACACACACACACACATGTTGGTTTTTGTGATTTATGAGGACTCTCCATAGACGTAATGATATTTATA
>JAUMHQ010000075.1:3745269-3755301 GCA_032361165.1 Enteromius paludinosus | reverse complement strand
TCGGTCAATGTAAGTGTTACGTTTATGTTAGGGTTCATCGTGTTTGTGTTGTAAGTTTGTTGGATTGTTCAGTAAAAAATTTATATTATTGAAAGTCTACGTCTCTGGCACTCTCCTTCTCTCCGAACCTGACGTTACACTTACCTCTGTGTCTCCTAGTCTGATTGTGACAGACCTCTGTGATGATTATATCCCATCTCAAAATCATTTCTGCTGCAACCATCGTGACATTACATGCAATACACATGGAAATAACTTTTCATAAAGAAGTTTACTGAATGTACAAACATGGCTCTTTTTCACTGAATAATGTTGTGAACGAAATGGTCTCTCAGAACACACACAAAACATTTTTTATCTGGGGAGTGATTGCTTTTAACATTGAACATTTAAAACCTATTAATGCTGATAACTGAGAGAGACCTCTTCAGAGACACCAAAAATTCCTGAGAAATTAGACTTTTCAGCATACTGTAATTACAACCCTTTTTTCTCAGAAGCTGTGAACTGTCAGATAATAAGTTTTGCAGCATAGCGCACTCTACTGGCACTGGCACAGGCGAAGGTGGTGCAGCCTATATCCTATCAGTGACAGGTGGATACCTTTGGAGATGTTTAGCCCTACAAAGGGCTGGTTCAGGCAGTCAGGATAGGCCCCATGACCCCCTTGGTAAAACAACAGGTTCATTCTTTGCTCCACTGCTGACCTCATTATCTCTTTGTGGAGTAAAAATCCAGAGTTGCATTCTGCTCAGTGTTCAGACAGCTGCTGGTGTGCAGCATCTCTGCTGTGATGGAGGTGAGTGGATGAGAGAAAGAGTCCCAGCAGCTGACGCCAGGAAACCCCTGGATCTAAACAACCAAAACATGGTGAGTTACTCCCATCATGCTCAAATACAGAAGCTTATCTAATAATATGTAATATAATAATATTTTTTAATTAAGGCAATGTCTTTTTTGAGTCTATATGAGAATTTGATGTTATAATCATTCTGTTTGCATTTAAGACTTTGGATACTTTAAAAAAATATTATTTATGGCTATAAAAATATAGAATTTATTGTTCTCAGGATAATTTCAGATCTGTAGTGACAATGAATTAGTTCAATTTAATTTAGTGATGTTTTATATTGCATATATGGTTAAGAAAAACAAGTGAACAAAGGAAGTAGAATTTAAAAGAATCAGCAGTATTGTATTGCTGTTGCTTTTTTTTTCTCAGTTTTCATAGCTAAAAGTTCAACGGTATTAGCTTTATGCTACTACCCTGTAGAAGATTATTTAACAAAAAAGAATATTCATAAAAAATACTGTATTCTGAGGGCTTCTAGAGCTCATTCTCTATTTAAAACTGTTTGCTGTTTTCAAAAATAGTGAAGTATATCACATCATATTTTTCAAAACTTATCACATGTACTACAACCTCCTACAATTTGTTACAAATGTATAGCCTATCTATAATAATAATAAAAAAGTTTTATTGTGTTGTGTTTGCCATGCAAATGATGACAAAGTATGATCATTTGCATAAAACACAGTAACATTATTCTGAACACAAACGTCAATAGTGTCCTATTTACTGACAACAGAACAGTACATCAGATCTATTTCAACAATGTTTTTTTGTAGTTTTATATGTTTTTTGTAGCTATAATGTTAAAGATATGACACTGGGATTAAACAGTGCTTCTATTACAGAGTCTCAGTAGAGATGCAGTGGCAGTGATTGAGAATCCTGTGGTGGTCAGACAGTCTTTCCATCCAGAGCATCTGCAGGTGGACAGGGTTGAGACAAACCAGAATAATCCCACCTGGATCAGAGAGCTACAGTTTCTCCATCCAGGCAAGTCTGTTATTAACACTTGAGACCACCTGTGACACCTGAGAAGACCTATGTTGCTTTAAAAGCATTAGCAAAGGTCATTAAAGTAAATAAGTAAATAAATATTTAAAATGCTTATGATTTTATACTACATATGTTATATTATGTATTATATGAATAGACTGTAAATACATTTTAGTAAAGTAAATTAAATTTGTTGAACAACTATTATTATTTCATGCAGTGTCTGGCAAAGTGACGGCCCATAAACTGGTGAGAGTGTTTGCAGCTCTATGTGTACTCTGTCTGCTGGGAGGTGTTGCCATTGGAGTATGGTTTATAGGTGATAAGTTACATAATTAAAAAACTTTAAGTTCATGCACTTACGTACTGTAGAAACACAAACTCAAATGAAATACGTCTGCATTTAATGTGTTTGTCCAGTGAAAATTCTTTTAAGGCCAAACTCAGCACAGAGCCCTGCGAGCTTAGGAGACACTAAAGACACATCCTTTTGCAATGTAACCGAGGACATCTCTGTGACAGACCCCAGGAAAGGTAACTGTCCCTTTATTTGCACGTTCTGTGAAAACAACAGAGAGCCAGCAGGTAAACAGCGCAGTGGACGTTCATCCAAACTCACTGGTACTATAAACAAAGTGACATAAACAATGACCAGTGAAAGCTGTAACAAACACGTAAACAGGAGAAGCAAACCAAAAGGAGAGGAAGTAGAAATTAAGTGAAATAAAATGGACAATGCAACTTGCATTGCAACTAACTAAATACAGGCAGTGCAAGAATGCTATCTTGAGTACATTTTTCAGCAGCGTGACAGTAGTTAAACATTTTTCAACAGTTTTAATGTCAGAGCTGATGGAATAATCACACACACCTAAACAGTCTTTTATCTTATATTAAACGATGGCAAGTCTGATTCATTCATTATTCTGAATCTGTTTGCCTTAAACGGTACTCCCATATACAGTTATGGAAATTGATTAATTATAGTGAATCGTTCATCCTAAATGGTACTCTCCTTCATAAAAAAAATCCCTGAAAAGTCTGATTAATATTGTGGCCGAGATAGCTTAACGCGCTGCAAACTTCAGAAAACACATGCAAACAGAAAAAACTACAACAATTTAAAAAAAGATCTTCATCAGTTTGACAACAAAGGCGCTGCAAACACAGAAACGCGAATAGCACAGACCACAGCGGAAATGTTTCAGGGGGACCGTACCCATCTGAGAGTAACTCTCTCGGTCACCGTAGATTAATCCTAGTAAAACAGTTCCTCTTAAATGTTTGCTTACATGTAGTAGGCATTGGAAAGATAAATATAGACGGTTCTGTTAAAATGTACCCATTACAGTCTCCTTTGTAACACAGTAAATTGAATTGCACCTGCAATTGTCACCATATCAACAAATGCTTTTATTTTGGAATACATCCTCAGGTAAAATGTCATATAACTGCAGTCCCTCCACTGTGCTACAGTATGTTGTTTTAGGAGTGATTTTGACTGAATGGGGCTCAGTGTTTTACAGGATCAGTACTGAGAACTCTCTTCTGGAGATCCAGCTGGAGAAGCTCCAGACGTGGCTGCCCGTGTGTTACGAGCGGTGGAACTCTTCTCTGGGAACGCTTGTATGTCGACAGCTGGGCTATCTGAGGTGAGCATGCTGACAGCTGAATCACACACACACACTTGCAGATCTCAGCACCTTTCACTTGACTACCAGCTGTGGCTGCTTTCTGTAGGTCAGCCATTCATAGAGTGACAGCAGTGTTGAAATGGACTTTGAAGTCACGTTCAACTCTAAGTCACTTCAAGGAATATTAAAGGGATAGTTCACCCACAAATTAAAGCTCTGTCAACTCTCCTGTATGGTTTCTACTGTTGAGAAATTTAACAGTATCACAGAGCCATTTCCAAAAACAGCTTTTTCATTAAAATTACAATCTAAAATTAATGAAAAGCACAGTGAGAGTGTAAAGTAGTCTCACAGCTACAGGCAACAGCAAAAAAAAAAATTTTAAGGATATGAGAATGAAAATGATGTTGAAACTGTAATTTTTAGATTGGCCGACATATATTGATAATTAAGTGTTGCAAGTGGTGACTGAGATTTGTCAGATATCTCCTTTCAGATTATCAAAGCACAAAGGGGTGAATCTGACTGATATTGGGCCAAACTACACAGATGGATTTGTCCAAATCGCATCAGAACACCAAAGCAATTTGGAGAGTTTATGGCGTTTCAGGTATTTAAGGAAAATACAAATAATTTTACTTGGCATGAGCTTCCAGAACTTATACCCGTCACATGTTTTTTTTGTCACAGGGTTAGCTGCAGTACAGGAAAGGTTATAGCACTGAAATGTTTTGGTAAGTCTAAAATCATACATGCTATACATGCGCGCTATCTATTTGAGGCTGAGCATTTGTTATTTGCTTCATTGTAGAGTGTGGGACCAGAGCAAAGTTACCAAGGATTGTTGGAGGAGTGGAAGCTACTCTTGGCAGATGGCCCTGGCAAGTGAGTCTTTATTACAGTAACCGCCACATCTGTGGAGGATCCATCATCACCAACCAATGGATAGTTACAGCTGCTCACTGTGTCCACAAGTAAGATTCTACATTTACAATAACTACGACTTAATTATTTGTGTAAATGATGTAAATTAGTTTGTTTTTCCTCAAAACAGATATGGAGAAATTTTGCATTATATCATATGCTCAAAAATATGTCTTCTGAAGGGTGCCGTCCAAGCAGCTGATAAAAACATCACAATAATCCACACAACTCTAGTCCGTTTAGTGCGGTCTTGTAAAGGGCCTAAATAGTCAACAATCCATAACTTCCTCCAGTGAAGAGGTTCATCCACTATTGTCCTCTCACATCAAAATCCACCAACATTTTTGATTAGAAAAATTTGGACTGTTTTCACTAGTAAACTGTGTTTGATCTGTGCTTATTCAGATCAAACACAGACCAGTTGACCTTTTCGCTGGAAAATGTTATATTATTGATAGAGGTTTTTATCAGCTGTTTGGACTCTCATTCTGACAGCACCCATTCACTGCAGAGAATCCAATTCTGTTTCATCCAAGAAGAAACAAACTTATCTACATCTTGGATGGCCTGAATGTGAGTGCATTTTTAGCAAACGTTCATTTTCTGGGAGGTGAACTATTCCTTTAACCCTAAAATGGCATGTTTTTGTGACCTGGAACTGTGTAGTTGTTGACAATAGTGTTGGAATGTGGGGCAGTGAAAACAAAAGGTCCAGGATTAAATAGATGACAAGCACTGCAACATAATGCCACTGCAGTTTCCAACAGTTATACGTTGGGTTCTGTAAAGGAATTTATTATTAGAGTGTATAACATCTGATTCGCTTGCTTATTGAAGCTACAGGCTACCTCAAGTGTCCAGCTGGGTGGTTTATGCTGGTATTGTAACCAGCAATTCGGCCAAACTGGCTCAATACCAAGGCTTAGCTGTGGAGAGGATCATCTATAACAAGAATTACAATCACAGGACTCATGACAATGATATCGCTTTGGTTAAATTGAGTGCTCCTTTGAATTTCTCAGGTAATCAGTGATCAGAAAAATGTTTCACAGTGTGGCATGTAATATCCATGAGTTATTTAAGGTTTTAAACTTTCTTCACACACACAGACACCATCAGACCTGTGTGTCTACCTCAGTATGATTATGATCTACCAGGAGGAACCCAGTGTTGGATCTCTGGTTGGGGATATACACAGCCAGATGATGGTACTGTACTGTGTTTTTCTACAAATGCATATTTGAATGTGTGTATGTATCAAAAGGCATTGTACTGTATATAAATGCAAATTATATATATATATATTTTTTATTTTTTTTTATTATTTTTTTTGAAGTTCATATACCAGAAGTTCTCAAAGAAGCACCAGTTCCTATAATAAGCACAAAAAAATGCAATAGTTCTTGCATGTACAATGGAGAGATCACCTCTAGAATGCTCTGTGCAGGATATACAGAAGGAAAAGTAGATGCATGTCAGGTGAGCTTCATGCTTCTCAAAGAGTTTTTCAACAATATTTATATATTAAATCTGTGAAAAGACGTCGTCTTAAATCTTCATTTTCTTAGGGGGACAGTGGAGGTCCTCTGGTTTGCCAGGATGAGAATGTCTGGAGGCTGGTTGGTGTTGTTAGCTGGGGAACAGGCTGTGCTGAGCCAAACCATCCAGGAGTTTATACCAAAGTGGCTGAGTTTTTAGAGTGGATATATGAGATTATAGAGGTAAGCAGAGATGGACATCATGAACCTTGAAACATAAACTTAAGCTGTTCATTGACGTAGGCCTACAATTATCTACTCTTATATCTTGTTCCTGCCCTAGAGCTATTAAAGACTGATGTTTGAAAGTAGAAGAGAAAAGAAGAATATCCTGACCATTTTTAAATAGTGTACTTATTTTATTTATTATATTTTATTATATAAAGCCTCAACATTTACACAGAAAGGTATGATTACATTTTGATGTCTGTACACTACATGTTTACTGTATGTCATGCTTTTTGAGAAAACTTTTTAAAATAAATGTACATTTGCAGCAGAGGAAAACGTGAAAATATTTTTCAATCAAAAGAAAGAAAAAAAACACTCTAAAAATCAGCAAGTTTCAGTTGTATCAGATAGGTATCACTATTGTTATTGTACTTGTGTGTGTGTGCGGGTTTATGGGGACACAAATTTGTAGAATGACATGGGTATGACATACTGTAAGTATTACAATATGTAGGTGTTTTATGAGGACATTTTCAGTGTCCCCGTAATTCAAAAGGCTTAAAAAACATACTAAAGAGTGTTTTTTGGAAAATATAACAATGCACACAGTTTCCTGTAAGGGGTAGGTTATAGGGCAATATACAGTCTGTACAGTATAAAAACCATTACGCCTATAGAGAGTTCCCAAAAATCACAAAAAACAACATGTGTGCGGGTTTATGTTTATGAGGACAAAAATTTGTATAATGACATGGGTATGACATAGGTATTAATATGAAGGTGATTTATGAGGACATTTTCAGTGTCCCCGTAATTCAAAAGGCTTAAAAAACATACTATATGGTGTTTTTTTTGAAAATCTAAAAATGCACACAGCTTCCTGTAAGGGATAGATTTAGGTGTAGGGTCAGTGTTGGGCAATACCACATACAGTTTGTACAGTATAAAAACCATTACGCCTATGGAGAGTCCTCATAAATCACAAAAACCAACATCTGTGTGTGTGTATTCCCCTCCTTGTGACTGTCTGGGACGCCTGATCAAGAATAATTAATTAACGTGAAGTCTGACTCCTGTTTAATCAACTGGAACGCCAATCTGCCAGGCCACCGTGTGCTGCGCTCATGTACAAACTGTTACTTTTCTCAACGCTGATAAGCCTGGTCCAATTATAGTCGCTTGTGATTATACGCGACACGATTTAATACATTTTATTCATTTATAGAGATTACTACCATAGCTAGTAATTATTAGATGAATCACCAAGCATTTGTACGTTTTTAAACAGTTTATCATCTTAAGTAAGAAATAAATGCAGCTTTCTCATGCCCCTCGCAACCAAGCCCTATGAAAAGTGTTATTTTGAGTAAACATCACCATCTACTGGGAAACTAGGAACAGTGCATGAGTTAGACTAGTTTCTATGGTAACGTTTGAGTTTGGAAAGGGCCAAAAGGTTGTCCTGGAGTGACTAACGCTTTTACAAAATATTGTCGTGTAAGACGTCTTTTTTTCATATTAGTTTTTTTAATCCTTAAGCAACACGAGTAACGTTACACTTGGATATTGAACTAGCATTTCGTTAAGCTGTTATAGTAGTTAGGTTCATTTTGAGCATGGATATCGCTGGCTATGATAATAAGGCAGCTCTGCAGCAGGTGAATCAGTTTTGGTCGATGTTAGATGAGATGTCTCAGAATAATCCGGAGGAGTACAGGACCTTCATTGAACGCCAGTTACAGGAAGGAGCGGAGTTTTACTCAACGCCGCAGCCGCACGCCTGCCTCCGCACTGCTCTGCTGGTAAACTTAACACCTTTAACCTTTGATGAGAATCTGTTATGACTTGTTTTATACAGTAAGATAAACAAAAATAAAGATAAAGATAAAAAACATAACCGCATGAAATACTTTGAAGGGGATGTATTTAAGTTCCATGAAAATCTACTTCATTTAGTACCATGGTATTACCATCTGAAACCATCACTGAACCATGCCACAGAAAATGGCTTGTTTGAGCAAATACTTAAAATCATAATTTCTGAGTATGGTCTAAAAATAAAAAAAATCTTTCTTTCTGATTACTTTTTAGGGACCAAAGGAAGAAACATTGTACATTAACCTGTGCGGCTGGAAACGTGTACCAGCGCCCACTTCTTACAGTGATCCTGTACCTGTTTGTGGAGGACGATTGGAGACAGTGATTGAGGAGAAAGGTAGAAAAGTCTCATCCTTAACTATTAATATTATTAAATGGTTTCAAAATAATTTTTTGGTGGCATATTGCCATGCATGGGCTAGTATCGTATTCTAGTATATGTTACTCACCAACTAACCTACTTGATTTTCCCTTAGAGGATCTTTCTATCTCCTTAAACTTAATTCATAAACATTATATTAATATCCGATGTTCTGTGTGTTTTATAGGGCAATACAGTGTTGTTGATGTGGCCTTTAACCCTGAGGTTCTGCAGATGGCAGACAAAGACAAAGATGAGAAAGAGAAGCTTTACCTACTTGCATGGAACTTCATCCAGCAGCAGCACAGTCTAAATCTGTCCCAGAGTTACAAACTCACCAAAGACAAACTCAAAGGCAGAATTCAGGATTTGAAGCAGCGTCTCCTGACACCACAAATGTGCAAATCTTCTGCCAAAACCCCACAATCTGAACCAGGTAAAATATATACTTTTGAAATCTGGAGACAGTTTGAGCTTCACCTCTTGAAGTGATTTTGAGGATTGCAGTGCAACACTGAGTGATTGTACCTCTGTTTATGCAGCCTCATCACTTCTGCAGCAGATCACCTCGCTGCAGATGACTGGGAGTAATGAGGACTCAAACATCCAACTGAATCTAGAGACGGAGAATAAACCAGCCCGATCAGGTCTTATTGAGGTGATCTCCAGCACAGAATCACAACAGTCACAGCCCCAACAACCCAAGCATCATCTCACAGTCTGTCCTGATGAGAGCAGATCATCTAGGAGCCTGCAGCTGAGTGTTGAGCTTCCTGGAGTGAGATCTGTGCAACAGTGCCATCTCAGCATCTCTCAGGTCAGTTTTCCCATTATGTCAACTGTGAGGGTTTTCTTATTTTATTTTATTCTGTGTTATACTGTTGGAACTAAATTGAATTTTCCACAGTTTTGGTTTAACCTTTGCACAGGGCTTATACTGTACATATTTTTTTGAAGGCTTTTCTTTGTGCTGTGGACTCAGTAAGGGGTTGGTTTTTTTTTTATTTAGGCTGATATTCTGCTGGAAGTAGAAGACCATTATTATCTTCATCTACAGTTTCCTGAGTTGGTCAAGGAGGAGACATGCACTGCAACGTTTAATAAGAAGAAACAAATTCTAAATGTTACTGTGGTTGTGTTATGAGAACACTTATTCATCCAAAAACTGTGCATGTAAACACTATAGTTGTAGTACTGACTGTTTTCTACAGGATAATTATTCATGCAAAGAAATTCATGGTTACTTCAATAATTATATACACCATTTTTTTGCTCACAACAGGTATATTTCATTCACAGAGAGCCATATGTTCATAAAATGTTAAGACCATTTTAGAGATTAAGTAGGCATGCACCAGAATAATTATATTATAAGCCAACAGTTATCCTCATGTTAATGCTGTCAAAATAAAATGATTACTAATTTTATTAATTAACTGATGTTAAAACTCTTTCTTTTTTGACAAATATAATACTAGAAACATAAACCTCATTTAAAGTGAATTTAGACATCACAACCTTGTAAAGTACAGTATGAAAAGTGGATATATATTTTTAGATTTGCTGAAAATATTAGTATGGAAAATAAGTATATACTAAATAAATATACACTCAACAAAAATATAAACGCAACACCTTTGTTTCTGCTCCGATTTTTCATGAGATGGACTTAAAGATCTA
>JAUMHQ010000075.1:3690748-3714840 GCA_032361165.1 Enteromius paludinosus | reverse complement strand
AAGGGGTAGGTTTAGGTGTAGGGTTGGTGTAGGGCAATAGAATATTCGGTCTGTACAGTATAAAAACCATTACACCTGTGGAGAGTCCCCATTAGGATAGCTGACCAGACGTGTGTGTGTGTGTGTGAGAGAGAGACACAGCACAGCATGTCAGGGTTTCAGCATATGAATTGAAGGGAAAGTTGTTGATAGTCTGATGTTTTTAGAAAGGAACGCTGCACCCTCAGTGACCTTCAGACCTTAAAAAAATGTTGTCTAGGTTGTGTGACTCGCATTGTTTCATTCATTCTTCAGACTCATCCTCATGTTGATAAAAAGCTCTTTACCAACGAGTCCCTGATTGGTCTGAAAAACCAGGAAAAGTCCTTCCCTCTCAACAGTGATCTGGGAGTTCTGAAATGGAGGTTACAGAGCACAGATGAATCCCTCATTCCTTTAACCAGTGAGTCCTGTCACGCTTCTGCATGGAGTGTGAATTAAGTTCTAGAGATTTTGTATAATGACACTTACGCAAACATATCAATCACACATGTACCTCCTGTGCTCTCAGTTAACTGCTGGCCGTCAGAAAGTGGAAGTGGATGTGACGTTAACATTGAGTATGAGCTTCAGGATGAGGCGCTGGAACTCAATGATGTTGTCATTACTATGCCTCTGCCGTAAGTACTTATTTATATATATATTATATATATATATATATATATATAAATATTATGTATATATTTATGTATGTTTACATAGTGTATAAATCTGAGCTTTATTTATTATGCGTATATATAAATACACACCTATATATTTATGAAAAAAATTTCATATTAAAATATTTATATAATATGAGTTATAGAAATCCAAATATATGCATACAAATAAATGTAAGTACATTCTAAATATATACTGTATGAGTGCGTTTTTATATATACCCTAAGAAATAAAAATCACTAAAATATATATATAATATACACACGCACACATCAGTGATGCGTGGGTTGATCCGAAATGAGCAGGTGCCAAAATATCCAAAAATATTTTTAATGATATTCGGGTCGCGGTCGGTCGGGTCGTTTGAAATAAAGATGCCAATTAAACCTTTGTAATTTATATAGTACTAGACACAATTTTTGAAATACATAGGCCTACACTTTATTGGCTAAATTACTGGCGCAAAGATGACGCACAAGCTCAGTCTGCATGTAGAGATGGAGGCAGCAAGAGAAAAGGTGAAGACTGGGGAGTGGAAGCTCCGCAAATATACAAATAGAAAGAGCATAGTGTGGGACACATTTGCCGAAATAATGAAAGATGATGACCAAAGTGCTGGCTTTGTCATGTGTAGTTTACCTTTTGAATCTTGAGCCTTATTAACTGTTAACTGTTGAATAAAAGCTGACGCGGCAATAAAAATTTCCCTCAAGTCGCCTCAAGAACTGCCTGCTCTCGCCGCCGCACCAGCGAGCGCACCATTTGAAAAAAATGCGGGTCAGGAAGCGGGTATTTTCTTTTCTTTCTTTTTTCCGGTCTGAGTTGCGGGCGAGTTAATTGAAAACGTTGGTCAGGTTCGGGTTGTTTATACATTGACCCGTGCATCACTGGCACACATTATAATTAATTTGAATTCATACATAACACATTTTAAAAAATTATTTTTACAAATATATATGAAATAAATGATAAAATACAAAATGGCAAATTACACATAAACCTCAAAATCCATATACTTGGAAACCTTTGTCTTCTGTGATCCTGTAGGTCAGGAGTCGGTGCTCCTGTAGTTGGTGATCTGGATGGGCAGTATAACCATGATAGCAGGAAAAACATCCTGGAATGGTCACTTCCTGTCATCGATGACAAAAACAAGAGTGGCAGCCTAGAGTTCAGTATAGATGGCAAACCTAACGACTTCTTCCCAATCCATGTTTCTTTTGTCTCCAAGCGAAACTTTTGTGACATTCAGGCAAGTTGTGCACAATTTCACAAATAAACCAACAACTAAAACGAGCCCTAGGGAGAACGAAAAGACTTTATGTTCCTTGTTTTCTCAGGTGGCCAAGGTGACATACATAGAAGGAGGCAGTCCAGTCAAATTCTCCTCGGAGACGTCATTTGTTGTGGATAAGTATGAGATCCTGTAAATGTTTCCTGGTGGAAGATCGTTTTAACTTGCCAGCCAGCTTAACGGATCAGAGAGCGTGCTGTACGTCAACAGAGCGCTCAAAACATTCTCTGACATGGGCTGCAGTACTTCTGTGTTTCTGTTTGTCTTAAAGGAAAATAATCTACCTTTATATAAACTGGACCTTCAGCTGCTCAAGTACTAAATGCAGTCAGCTACACCTGCCAGAAAAGACAAAAGAGAGTAAAATAAAGCACTGCACTTGTAGACATCAAGAGAAGATCAGTGTCATCCTACATCAATGCCTGACCCTTCAAAGAGATAAATTCAGATTGAAAACGTAATAATCGTTGCATGGATTTTGTGTGGAGTTGCAACCCAATTGACCTTTTTTCAAACCGCGTGATCCGCATCAGCTCATTTGCAATTCGGTTTTATTTCTAATCGTCAAAGAATAAATGCTGGTTTCTAATATAGAAACAGGCCTACTATTATAGTACCAAATGAATGTGTGGGTGATGAATAAATCAGCTGTGCTTGTGCAATAAGAGCTGACGCTGCATTAAATGTGCAGTCCAAATTTACACTCATTATTTTCCATCTCTTTAAAATGACACCTCTGCTGTTATGAATATCATTGTCTACATCCAAAAAAAAAAAAAAGCACAAATGCTATTTGCCTTTTAGTTTTCCCCCTCTTTTGGTGCAGTTATATTTATGTAATCATTTGTTTGCATAATAATCTAAACAGGAAGATTTTTCATTTTCTGTTGTTTTGTAGGTAATGTTACACATAATCTGTTTAAATGTTCTTTTCTTTTTATTCATTGCTGCATTTATTTGGCTAAACAGGAAAATGTATTCTCTCTGGCTTCCCAGATATTAAGAATGGAGGTTGTCTTTTTTTTTTTGTTGTTTCCATAATGTTAAAAAACACTTTTATCAGCGCACACTCAAAGATGATTACGAAACGCCAAGGGGAGGGTTACGACATTCCATTCTGCTGTAATATACTTATGAATACCTTTAATCAATAATAAAGTCAGATTTAATTAAAGTCTCTTTTCTGGGCTCTTCCTGCCTTAATATGTGGTTTTTCCTAGTATTTTGAATATTGTAGCTGCGTGATATTTATATAAGTGATCCAGGCTAGAGTTAGGGAGTTATTTTAAATCCCTAAACCAATGCATTAAAGACTGCAGCATAAATCATGCCATCAAATCCTAAATCGGTGCCTAAAATTGTGTGGCTTGTTGAGCTGATTGTTGTCATTGGTTTTGCTGGGAGAATGGGGATGATTAATTCAGTGCATATGCCTGGTTTTAGTCATGGCCTGGTGGATTGGGGGATTGTTCTAGATTCATACAAGAATGTGAGGAATGGTATTTAGAGTTGATAATGCATTAAGTACGGTTGAGTGGAGGAGATTCCTGCCAGTGAATCACTTCCACAATGATATGAGCACCTTGTCTCATTATTGTGAGTGAGGTCATTTACGTCTGCTATGACATGGCTTTATGGAATGCTTGATTCTGATTGGTTGTGATGGAGTTTTGTGTAATGGTGCGAAACTGTGTGTTTTACTTTAGAACTTTGCTATTTTGAAGGATTTTTTATGTCCATTTATTTATGCGTCAGGTGAGTAATTGTTAATTTAGGGTCGATGATGTTCTGTCTGTTCGTCATTATTACAGAAAAAGAAACTGTAATAATTAAACTGTATTGGTTGAAAAAGTTAAAGTTAGAATGAATTTATTCCTATGTTTTTTTTGTTGTTGTTTTTTGACATTATGTAACACCATTAGTTTTTTATTACATTAATTGCATTAATCATTTTTAAAATTTGTTAATTTTACAAGTTCTCCTTTTAATCTTGCATTGCTGTATATAATAGAATGGGTTTTTTAGCAAGAGCCAACAATACATTGTAAATTTTGGATTTTTTTTTAAAGATTTTTTAAAAGATCATGTTCCACATGATATATTTACAATTCTGTACTGTAAATATATCAACTTAATTTTTGATTCGTAATATGCTTTGCCAAGAACTTAATTTGGGCAGCTTTAAAATTATTTATTTATTTATCTTTGCGCCCTCAGAATCCAGATTTTCAATCTCAGCTAAATGTTGTCCTCATAACAAATCATACATAAATGGAAAGCTTATTTATTCTGCTTTCAGATGTATAAATCTCAGTTAAAATAAAAATTGTGGTCCAGGGTCACATACATTTTGGATGAAAAACGAGACATTGCCTTGCAATTGACTGAAATATTCAAAATGAAGTACTAAAATTACTAAAACAGAAAATAAACAAAAGCTAAATCCAAATAATAAAAAAAGTACATGGAATTGCTAAAACATAAATGCAAATTATAAATGTAAGCTTTTAAATATTAAGTTTAATAATAACTAAAATAATACTACACTGGCTGAGAGAGAGAGAGTGTGCCTATGTATTGAATAGCATTCAATCAATTTTATTATGTTTTTCTTTGTTGATTGCTTCCATTGTCCTCCATTTAAAAGCATCTGCTAAATGACAATGTAATATTGGTGAATCCCTTGTGATAATGCTGGGTTAACCTTATCATTGTCTCTTTAAATGCTTAACTTGCTACAGTCTTTACTTGTTGACTCATAAATTCGTGTTACTGCTTATTTCATTGAATGCCAAAGTTACAGTAACCAAACAGACCTGAAGGCTGTGAAGTGTGTGACCCAAATCTACAGGGATGATCTGTGTGTGCTTGAATCTGCCTCGATGTTTGATGTTGCCGATAATCCACCAGGAAAGTTTTAGGGCAGGGCCGAGAAAGCTGATTTTGCATCTGATTTGTGGGTTTGATGAAGGGACTGAAGGGTGTAGGCTGCACAAATAGGGACTATATCTGTCCTGACCTCATTTCCTATCTGATCTCTGGCAATGGAGGGATAATAAGGTGAAGTCTGGAGGGAGTGACGGAGGGGAAGTAAAGGTTGCTCTGATGTAAACAGACAGCAGTTCTCACACTGTCCCAGACAAACCGGTAGGTGACCATATGGTTCCCCTGAGAGCAGGAAAGGGGGTGTATCCCTGTCTGGGGTTGAGGAAAAAGAGGAGGGGTGTTAATGACCACTAGCCCTGTCATAAAAGAGGGTGGGTCTTTCTTACGGATGAATGAACAAACAGATAAGTACTGAGCCAGGCTTTGTTAAAGGGTCACATGGAAGAGTGAAAAGGGGGCAGAGGGACTAGCATGGGCTTGGAACTTACATGGTCACATGGGAATTTAAGATCAGTCTGAGATTCATTAAAAAAACATTTTAATTATTTACAAAGGATTAAGTTTTCGGAGTTAATGATTTGTGAGTTTGCTGGAGGTCGGATCTGTGTGTCATGGTCAAGGATGAAATAGGCCGTTCTTCCAGGTTGGTTCATTAGGAATACGGCATGTACTGAACGTTCAGGATCCCAGCAGACAGCAGGAAACGCACACCAACCTGGATTCCACTATGATGCTCAAGAAGGTCCGATTTCAGGTTGGTTTCATTTTATTCCTAAAAACTGAGCCACAAACATTAACAGTGAGTTCAAACTGGAGTCTTTGTGTGATTTGATTTCATATAATTATGAGATAAGCTGAAAGTTTTAGTAACTTTGCTCAATACTTTGACAAGTTTAAATGATGATTATAAGACAAAAAGCAAAAAATAATGACCAACTAAATCATGATTATCATTAATAATGACATAAAGGCCCGGTTTCACAAACGGGGCTTAGCTTAAGCCAGGACTAGGCATTAGTTAAATTAAGATATTTATGATATTTTTACAAAAATGCCTTATAATAAAATATTACAGATGTGCATCTTAACACAGAACAATGACACTGACATGTTTTAAGATATGTCAGAGCAAGATATCTTCATCTGAAACAGCTCAAACATGCAATTTAGTCTGGGACTAGCTTAAGCCTTGTCTGTGAAACTGGGGGAAAAGGTAAATTAAGATATAAAGCCATAGTATTTTGCTATTTTGTTTTTCTTGTGTGGCAGGTTTCTGTACACAACTGCACAAGTATCTACAATAGTGAATCGAGTTTGTGTTTTCTACATTCTGAGCATACCATGAAAACCATACGCTGGTTTAGGTTTTAAGGCCTTCAGGTGCTGACTAAATAATCGCCGCCATGGCAGGGACATTTTCCCGCAGTAAAAGTGAGAGGGAGAGTTAAATTCAAGCCCACCTGTCACTGACCCTCCAGCTGCCCTGCTTTCCCCACTATGGTGACAAGCCTTTGAGCTGGACCTTTAACATGTGAGGCACACCGGAGGAAATGAGATGCATTCTGAGTCAGCATGAGGAATTTCCTTAAGAAGAAACAGAACAAACAGCAGTCTTGCTGACCTATGAGTTGAAAGCTTCTGTCACAGGTTTATTTCACGCTTACCTGCTATATTAGGGAAGAGGGAGAGTAAACAGTTTAGCCAGGTCTTTATTTTAAGGTTTAGTGTAATTACACTGCCTACTGGATTCTTTAAGACAACACTGAGATTTGAGGTGAGGTTTGTTTACCGGTGTTGTGCTGAATTATGACTCCCCTCATTGAAATCAATAGTAATCCCAACCCCTCCCCCACACCCAACACTAAACCTACCAATACTAGGGGAGTCATAATCCGACAGGGGTCGAAATTCGGCACAACACCGGGTCCATCTTGTGATATTCTGTGTTTAATGAGGTGTTGATCGGTCACTAGGGGGCACTGTTGTCACATCATTCAGGAGACTGTGCTGACATGGATTAATGTATCACTTTTGTCAAAATCAGTCATTCAGGGACAGCTGTATCATATTATTTATTTTCGTCTTCAATAATTAAAAACAAACTGCAACCTCAGGGAAAAGCTGCCCAAACCGAGTCACACATATGTTTGTTATTGTGCTCCATGAGCACTCGAAGATACTTTTCTGAGTTACAGTTCTTGTTGGTCATACGAAGCATAAGCAAAATAACCTTACGATTTGTCAGGAATGAATAGGCTGCGTTTGACCTTAGTAGCGTCCTTGGTTTACAAATACAGCGAGTTAATCTTGGATAGGCCTACATTTTGTACTGTCTGTCTGACACGATCTGTCACCATAATAATCTCAGGCAACGCATCTTCACAAAGTGTCTTTTTGTTACATTTGTGGTTGTTGAAAATACTCGAAAATGGTTTTTAAAAGATACGTTTTAAGAAGAAAGAAAAAACTAAAAGAATAGGCCTATAGCCTACTTATTTTGTGAATATGATATACTGTATAAGTTATGATAATGATGTTTAGGCCTATTTTAATGTGCAAACAGGCTTTCTTGATGAATAAACATGCTTCTCCAGAGACCCACCCATACGAATATTTACTGTGGTTCTATCATAGTAAAATTGATTAGCATGTTATTTCTTTAACAGTTTTACGGCACAAAATGATGATTTTTTTCAAGGGCTAAGACACTTTTGTTTCTTAACTTGTGAAAAATTAATTTCTGCCACATAATAATAAAAAAAATGCTTTGTTAAATGCTAATTATGACACAGCCTAACATTTGAAATTATTCAGATCCAAAATTATGATATACTAAGTCAAAGTAAGATATAAAAAACAGAAATCATATTAAGACTAAGTTTATATATTATATAATAATTGATATTTTATTTTACCGTTTCTGCATTTTTTTTTCAATCATGGCTTGTAGAATGTCGTAATTTAGACGTTTTGTCCCATAATTATAAGATGGAATATCATAATTAAATTTTATGTCAGATTATGAAAATTGTGACATTTGTTTAATAGAATCTCATAATGAAAAGTTTGTATCTCAAAGACATAATTATGGTAGATAGATGGATATCTATCATAGATAGATAGATAGATAGATAGATAGATAGATTCACATGAGATCTCAAAACCCATTTAAAGTGATAAATTAACAAGTGAGATGAAAAGCAGCCCCTTTCTAAAGCATTCCTCATAATTATGAAACATCAAGCTGGCTGGCTTAGTCAGCAGACCACTCCAAAACACTCAACATGCTTCTCCTGTTGACGAGGAGATGAATTAGAGTATCAAAACAGAGAAGGGTAAAAAAATTAAACTTAGTCACAAATGCAGACCAGTGAGAAACCCAGCATTCATCGGCTGGATGAGGACTAGTGTGTCTCACTGGAGAGAAGCACCTGATCCTACAAGAGCAGCTTTTTTTTTTTGGTGTGGTGCCAGTAAGAGTCAGGACTGACACAGGACTATACAAACAGTGACAAAAGCCGGACTGACCTCAGGTCTCCAGTGTTCTGGCACCTTTCCAAGAAACCATCAAAGAGAGGAACAGCACTGTGTCATTTGTGCACCTTCTACAGAAAAGTGAGTTTCAGCCTTTCCTGAAATGGACTTATTTCTGCAGCAGGGGTCTCTGCAAGGTTAGTGAACAAGCGAGGAGTTCTTTGACTGAAAGAATGAGTGCCTTGTGTCAAGCTAGGAGTGGTTGACAGAACAGGAAGGCAGAACGAGCGAGAGGGGGCGAGAAACCGTCTCCGAGAGAGACGACTTTTGTCCCGTACTAAACAGGAGGAACTGCTTGTCTGTGATGGTTGGGTTCGAACGTGCGCCAGGAGGAAATTCACAGCATCTTGCTAACATCCTCAAGACTCTATCCATCTTCATAATGTCTTCTCAATGAGGAGCCATGTGTTTGCCTACAGAGGGTTTTGTTTAGTAGGCTGCCAGAAAGTTTGTACAGGTAAGGTCTCCTTTGGCTTGCAGAAAACTTTGCTTGTTAGAAAAGCGTGCTAGATGGTAGCTATACAATTACATTGTAAGTTTGAACTTTTTTTTTGCTATTGTTTGCTACACAATCTATTTTTTTTCCAATTTTCTAAATTAATGATTAAAAAAAAAAAAAAAAATAATGAAAAAAAAAATACTAGAAAAAAAACTTTTTAAGTAAGAAAAATAAATATATAATAAGAAAAATTGGTAATATTAATAAATAATTACAAAAAAGTATTTTGCATGATGTACATATATAGGACTATTTAGCAAATTCACAAGTTTGTAAAACCGTTATTAAAAAATTACAATGTTATAATTTATTAATTGTTATTATGGAATTATTATTAAAAGGAAATGTAAATATTTTACTATTTTATTAATTAATTTCTTTATTTTTGCATTATGACATTTTTGTGGCAATCATGCAAATTCTCATTTGTTTGTGTTATTCTTTATAATACATATTTGCATGTATTGCAATAAAAAAATACAGTCATACAATTATTTATTTTTTTATGTAATACATTAAACAACTCTGTAATACAAGTACTATGATATATTATATTCTTGGTTGAAATTATGTACAGGTATATTGCATAATTATGCACATCTTTGTGTTACAGTAACAAGAAAAAAAAGAACATTTTGTTTGTTTTGTGATTTACGTTTTCAGAGGAAATCGTTATGCCTGTCCTGAAAGTAATGCAATGATGCCAACAAAATATCAAAAATAGGCTTTGTTCTATTTATTGTTTATCTTCTACTTATTATTTTTTTAAAGTGAAATGACCTGGAAATGTTTTTGGCAGAATTTGTGATATTCTGATCCAACAATCTGGTCCAGTAAAATCAGCTGTGATCCAAACTTAAACTGTTATTTTTAGAAACCATTGCCGTTTTAAAAAATATTAGACAATCAGTTTCTGTGGAATGGTGTTTTGCTTAGGAGATATGGTGTGCAGTCCTGAAGTTTCTCCCTGCCAAATGCAAACAACAGGAATGAGCTTTGTCCTTGTTTTTATCAGAGCTGAAGACACAACATTAGGCAGCATAGTGAGAATCTCAGACTACAGCCACTGGCCTCGGGGATACGACAGAAAGAGTGGACAAATCAAGGAGGTGACAGGGCCTGTGCTTCACCTTTCGTTTACTTAGCAGAGGACAGATACAGTAGAAAAAGACCAGAGGCACACTGCCACGTTAGTAGCTCTCTCTCCTCCTGATCTCCCTCCATCCTAAACAGACCAGTCTTTAGTGTTGAGTGAGTACAGAGAGCCAATGTGGGGCCTTTCCATGATCACTTTGTAGAACTTTGGAGGGTCAGTGGTGAGTGAAAAATGCTCCACTGGTTTTGGTTTTGATAATCAAACCTCTGTTGTCCAGGTCATCTGTGTTTCCAAAGAAATGAGAATAGGCTGAAATCACACAGGCCCTGCCAATGACCGTGTGTTTCACTGGGACCTTTCAGAAAGCAGTGATTGCTGGAATTGATTTGTTTGGAACTGGAATACAGACACATTAATTAGCAGTGTTTGCTAAGGCAAGCGTAACAAATGCTATTCCCAGTTTTTACTGGTAGGGTTTGCTTGTATACTTGAATGGATCGTTCACCCCAAAATGAATCATCATTGTGTTTCAAACCTGTAAAAGATTATTTTTTCTGTTGAACATGAATGCAGGTATTTTGAAGAGTGTTTGCAGCCAAACAGTTGGCCGTAGCCATTGTAATCACTTCCCATACTATGGAAGTCAATGGCTACCAGGAGCTGTTTGGTTCCAAACATTCTTGCGAACACTGGACAGCACTGTTTTAAAAGGTCTCGGAACATTCTAGCAACCACATAAAATCTCCAGATCTTGTAGAACTCCCTAGCAACTGTTCAGCAACAAATTCCTGGCAACATGGAAGTACATTTTTAATGTTTTTCTTCCGAAATCGTAACAAGGATGTGAGTGGCCTCACGGCAACATCTGCACTTCACAAGACCGGCTTTCCAAGCTGATGTTTCCCACCTCCTGCTCTGGCTCTTCCTCTCTCTGTTTGAGATATCCTCCAGACACTTTTCCTGAACATCATTATTCACCGCTATACTCCAGCACTAAGCAGCGCTGTGCCAGGTTTCATTGGATTTGAAAGAGCTCTTATGGAAATTGATTTGTTATCGGACTGCTTAGTTAGAATGCCTCCAGCTGCGGTCAAAAAGTGGAAAAGCTGTGTAATTTGGGTAAGAGGTAATGCCATCTTTTTTTTTCACACCACCTGATGGATAGTTGTCCATCAGACATGCACTTTGAAATATTGTAGGAAATAAATTTGGACATACTACTGTTTTCACATACTGCTTTTCACTCTTTGTAGGAGGTGGTCAAATTTTGTATGTACGGTATGTGTATGTTTAAAATGGCTTAAAATATCAAACATATTTGATATCCTTCAAATTGACAGCTTAGTCTGATGCTAAAATATGAGGCTGTGCCCATCATACACTGCATGATTTTCTGTGAAATCTGTCAAATTCCACTGCCCAAAATCTGAAGGCTAGCATTGATCCAGACTGCAAATTTGAACCAGAAATCCGAGCACTACTTGAGTTGTGTATTTTAACTTTTACTGAAATACAGTCATACGTTCTTAGACAAAAGAACGGGTGGAGGAAGGAGGTTGTTGACGATATTTCCATTAGACCAAGATATTTCCAAAGCTGTTTCCTTTGCTCCACATCCACCCCCTTCCATTTACTAACTCCCTACCCTTCTTCAGTGTCTTTCTGGGAATACTCAAAGTGGACCAGATTTGGTAGACATCGAGGTTACTTTGCATACTTCTTGCGCAGCTCATCTAATGTCTGGAGGAGTGTAGGCTAGAGAGTCAAGAACCAGAGTCAGGAGAAGAGGGGTGAGTCTGGGACGCTTGCTTTGGAAGCAACCCATCGTATCACGACAGCTTTTAATAGCACAGCGAAAGGAGGTGTTGACGTCGTTCTCCTTCTGCCTTGAGGCTTTGAGACCCTGTGTGCCAGCCACTTTCTGCCACTCTCCAGCTGAGGTGAAATTCTTGGCTTTGAGCTGCTCACATTTTTGGATGGAGATTAAAGAGATGTTATGAGGAGTTTTGCCAAGTCGTTGAGGGTCACACATTGGCAAAGCCTGGTGCACCTGAGTGAGGTCTGACCTCATGTTGTAGTCATGTGAATCTTTTCCTCATCCAAGATTTTTAAGCACAGAACTAAGCTTTTGAACTGGATTTGAGGGCGTTAAGCGTGGGACTAAAAATTGGAGATTTGGAAGAGCTGCTATGGCTTTGGAGCTTCTTTTTAGAGGATATAAAGCATGTGTTATGATCCCATGAAGAGCTGGTTTCATCTCACAAGGTCAAAATCAACATCTGTGCCAAGGTAAAGCAATTCTTTGAATATGACAATACAGACGTGAGTCTTGAACTCTGACCCTGCGCATGTTTTCTGTATGCTTTTTGGTCTGTGTGAGTGCTTGTGTGTATGATATTTGGAGTTTGGGTCCTGTGGTCCTCGGTGGAGGAGAGCCAGGCCCCTTCGCCACTCCTCTGCAGGGATTAAACACGCTGAAAAGAGCTCTTTGTGCAGACTGCGCTGGAATGCCTGTTGAGCCCAGTGTCTTTATAGGAAACAAACAGCCAAAGTCAACGGAACATTTGAGCAAGTGCCTGTTGGAATATTGTGTTCACTTGAGCCCCTGCCCTGTGCAGCCCCTCAACGTGGAGCACCAGAGAAAGAGTGACTCACTCTCAATAGTAGCCTTCAAGCCAGGAAATTATTAGTCTGATGATGTGTTATTTGCGTCTGAAAATCAGCGTGCTCACAAAAACACTCTTCAACATATGGAAGCCTAAAATAATTATGCATTTATGTCTTAGAATTGCTACATTATATATCTTCATGTGACTTAAGAGAGTAATGTGGCTTTCAATTTCACAATCATTACTTTGTTACTTATTACTTATTTTGTTTCTTAGAATTTTAACTTCTTTTTTCAGGGTTGTGACATTATCTTGCAACTATTTCTCTTAATTTTGACGTTATATATCAGAATTACGCCATTACTGGTGCCTGTGACTTTTCCTATTTATTTATTTATAATTTAACAGAGATACTATTTAATTAAATGTGACTTTATATCTCTGGGACTTTATTTCACAAATACAACTATTTCTCTTCACCGACTTCATATCTCAGAATTAAAATTTTTAGTCTCATAATGCGATTATATAAATCCTATATGGATACAGTTGCTTTAATCTTATAATTATGACTTTGTTGCTCACAACTAAGGCATTATTTCTCATCATTTTGACTTTGTATCTCACAATTGGGACATATCTCACACTGTGACTTTATAGCAATGTGACTTTAAATCTTGCAGTTAACACTGGCTTTATGTTAAGAATGTGCGTCTTTATCTTACAGTGTGACTTACAGTGTTTCTTATTTTAAACATATAGTTACCATATTTGTCCATTTATTTATTTATTTTGCAGCAGAGACTGGCGATGTTGCAGAAAAGGCTTTAATATTTATTGCACTTTTTGTATGCAGAGTTTTTGATTAGGCCCAGTTTATTTGTCCATTTATTTGAAATGTTCTTATTTGAGAGACAATCTGTGTAATTCTGTGGAATGAGTTTCTAAATGTTAAAATTAGGTTATTTGATTAGTGGAAAAAGAACTGATTATATATGATAAAACCTGTTTGATAATATCAATATATTTGCAGTTCCATTGGTCTATAAATGTTTATTCATATTTTTCTAAATTTAAAATGAAATTTCAATTATTATTAATAATTAAAAAAAATATTATTAGCTTACTTTGAAGTTAAGACCCTCAAATTAGTCAAATGGAGAGTGATATGCCATTCTCATGTCCCACAGGAAACTCTCTGTCCGATAGGAAGTCTACATATAGACTCAGCAATCAGCAGTGGACTCCTCTCCTGCCATCCTGTTTGTTTGTCATGTTTCCTCTTTACTGTTTAGGGGAAACCTCTCTAAGACTACATTGTTTATGACTATTATCATGATGATACCTTTAAAAAGGAATCCGGTGTTTTAGAACATGATGGCTGCAGTTTAGACTGACTTAAGTGTTCAAGCTGTTTTTTTTTTTTGTTTTTTTTACTTGGTCAAGGTTCATCTAAGACCATCATCTTAGAACTGTTAGAAACCAGCTACACAACTGTCATCTTACTGAATATTTCTCTAGTGTAGGCCTGTGTAACCCCACCATCTCTGGCAGCTTGTCAACAATACACTCTTTCTTTCTCTTGGATTCTTATCTCAGGGTTCTATATTTCACAGACATTGACATGAGCATGCACACAAGGGCCTTTGATGGTGCTCTGGTGACCTTTGCCCATGTGTCTTCACTGTGCAGGTGGTCTACCGTTTATTAGCTTGTGACCAAGCCTCTGGTATGCTCAACACAACGAGTGATGGAGAACCACATACCAGAGATTTTGCACAGCACTTAAAAGCATCCTACAATGCTAAGTGAGTGTATTTGCAAGATTAGCTTAGATGCTAAAAACATAGCATTTTATGAGATAGCTCCATCGCCTATAGACTTGGGAGAAAACTGAATCTATAAATAGTTAATCAACTAAGCTTTTTTGTTCTATTACTGTGTTTAGACTGCTTGAAAATCCCTATTACATCATTTCTGAGTCTTAATTACACTTGCTGGAAGAATTTCTACCCACCCATTGCTATTTTAAGTGACGTTCGGGAGCCCAGTTCATTTTCACATTCCTCTTCTTCACAACATTTTTGTGGCCAGGTCTAAAAATGGAAGAAGCTATTTAGTCCGCCACATCCATCACTGTGTTTGTCTGTGAACATAATCATACATTCACAGAAAAAGCAAGATTTCTCATCTGCCCCTCAATTTCCTGCCTAGATATGTGACTGTTTGCTGGAGCACATGTGCGGCCAGATCTTCAACATGTGTGTTGTTTTCTTCAATAACGTCTTTTGAAGTTTAGGCATCTTTGGATATGAAGAGGCCTTAGGCATTGTGATCGCATATGTTGTGGAAATGAGTTCAACAATGAAAACCCGTCGGTTGAGAGACAGAGGCTTGTTGTTCCACATTTTGTGATAGGCAGTTATATTCAGCCTAAATCATGTGCTGCAAATGACTGCGATGTTTCATTTTTTGACTCAAATGATCATTATTTGAAACTTTCAGATTCCACTTTTAGAAAATTTGGGGGAAAAATAATAAAATAATAAGTTAGAGATCTACAAATTCAACCCACATGTACTGAATATTTGCAAAGAGATGAACAGTCCCACTGAATTGCTTTAAAGCATCACTAATGTTTCTATTGTGTATTTGTGTGAAATGAATTTTTATCTAATTTAAATATATTAGTTATGTATTAATTAATATAATACATTAAATCATCTTCTTCTTCACAAATGTTGTTATTATAACCAGTGATTTTAATTTTAAACATCATGTAACCTGGATGTTTACGGGAAGAAAGAATGTACATAAATAATATAATATGATAAAGATATTTTCGAAATATTATTTAAAGATTTGTGTGTGTGTGTGTTTGTATAAACAGAATATTATTTATATTAAAATAATATTGTATTGTTTTACAATACATTATATATAAGATTATTTAAAAATATATAGAACCATTTTATATAAAAATTAATTATTGTTATTATTTATATTTTTATAATCATATTTTATTATGTTGCAGTCAACATTGTTTTCTCCACCTCTCTATGCTCCTGTATCAGTTTTGAGAAGTACAGTATTAGAGCAGAGCTTTACCACCAGGTGGAGGTCTCTGAGCAGGGAGCTTGCAGAAGATACCATTCTATTGAAAAAGCTCATCATCTCCCTCTATCTCTCTCGCTCTGTCCCTGTACTTTCAAGCCTAACTGAAATTCCACTGATGAATAATCCACTGTGCCTCAAGGCAGGAACTAGAAAGCTGTTATTACCTCTCATCGACCAGGACTCGCTGCAAGCGTCTTCACCACATTTCCTCACTATCTTATAAACCAATTACAAAGTTCTTCTCCTGCAGCATTTCCTCAGCATGCAGAATATTATCTGGAAGGGAAATACTTTAAACGTACCTCAGCAATATGTATGAGAGAGTGGATCACATGTGGTGGAGCATCTACGTTCCAAAAACCACCACCATGTCTTTCCATTCAGAGATGTGTCTACCATTAATCCATGGCCTCCTTCCAGCCCACAGCGCTGTCATACTGAGGAGCTGAATGTTGTGTCATCCTCCTTTCAGAGCGATTCAAAACGTATTCTCTAAACTTAACACTTAAGTGTTATGAAAGCAAGTGCCAGGGGCCTGAAAAAGTTTGAAAGAACACTTCTAATCCAAACAAATAACTCAGATTTTTGCCATGTGTAAACAGTTGCCAATGTAAAGAGTTTATATATATATACAATTTTAAAATTAAAATTAAATTTGAAAACGATAATAAAACTATAATATAATATTTTAATATTTTATTTATATTCTTTGTGTAAAACATCAATTCTTGCGCAGTTTTGGATCTCAAGTAAACTGTTTTTTATATATATAAATATTATTTTTGTTTTTTTACTGGAAAACAGGTGTACACTTGAGCATCATTCAGGAAAATAATCTTTAGGGGCGTGGCTCTGAACACATGATT
This sequence comes from Enteromius paludinosus, assembly GCA_032361165.1. Taxonomy (NCBI): domain Eukaryota; kingdom Metazoa; phylum Chordata; class Actinopteri; order Cypriniformes; family Cyprinidae; genus Enteromius; species Enteromius paludinosus. The sequence continues at coordinate 3,698,240 of JAUMHQ010000075.1, read as the reverse complement.
TGTTTCTTCACTTAGTTGCATGTTTGGAGTCAGCGAGCAGCTAACCAGACCTGCATGCCATCACTCGACCACATCTCTTCATCTTTTTCCATTGCGCTCATTAGGCAGGGTGCAGCATCCACAGACAGCGTTTTTCCCACCCGAGCACGCTGAAGAGAGACAATAACAGCATTTATGCTGCATGCTGGAAAAATGTGCTGTCCCTCACAATGTCGGTCCTGATAATGTGTGAGCGTGTGCAATTTGGAACAGAATCAAACTCCAGATAAAGGCAGTAGTAGGGAAATGTGACTCATTGCCTCTTAGATCGAGCAAATCGGCTTTGATGAGCTAAGAGGCATGTGGCAATAACAGAATTTTGGAGTGTGATCAAACCCAATCTCAATCTGTCGGATCTTCTGTCTGTCAGTCTCTCATAGTCGGTCTTTGTATATTTCCCAGATGGCCTATATATACTTCCATTATTACCCTCTTGTGTTTGCTTCAACTTGTTAAACTTCCTCTCTTCACTGTAAATCGCCCGTCTTTCTTTTCTCTTGTGAAGTTCCATCCTTTTATTGACCAGCACACTAACATCTGTCAGGGCCGACAGGCAGGAATGTGGGATTTAGCTCAAAGCAGCAAGTACAGGCAGGTCCGTGCTGTTTTGAATAGGAACATGTATCCTCTAAATGAAGATGTAGAGGGACTAGAGACTCCGAAAAAAACAGTAGGAGATCAGGGACTTTGATATAGCAGTGTAAACTATATTTGATGCTTAGAAATGGAGGCGTTGTGCTTGTTGGACAACTGGAATAAGGTAGGCTAAATGTGTATAATTTGTTTTGTACTTCACATTTTAAAAAGCAAGGCATTTGTTTCTTATCTCATTTTTTGTTTTTGATGAGTACATGCTCTGGTTGTTTAATGTTAATTTTTTAAAACCTCACCAGTATTTAACGTGCACGCAATTAAGGCTACTTTGCAAGTTTTTGAATAATACAAGGGTCAGTTTTTTCAGGTGAAATGGTTTCAAATATTAAAAGGTTAGATTTGTGTGAAATTTGATTCAGTGCCAAGCAATTCAAATTCTTCAGCCTTCTTCTCCAACCTCATAACAAAGGTGCTATCATTGAATCTCACAAAGTAATTATAGTAATTACCTCAGATTATGCAGTTATAGGTTTGGGTTTCATTGAATTTCTTGCACCACGAGCTTGTTTTTAGATTTGAAGCTGCAAAAGTTGCAATCCGTGTCTACACCGGACATTGTCGCGTCGCGACGCAACAGCTTGAGGTTGTTTACACCGGACGAGACAAAGCGACCGTTGCTAATCATTTGAAATTTGTGTCGGTAGCTTACGTCATAAATAGAACGAGTGAAGAGTTTGCTGTCGGAGATTTGTCGTTTCGCGTCGCGCCACAGCTGACAGCGTCAGTGAATGTTTTATATTCTCGCGCCGCTCGCGTCCTTGGTGTTACAAATAAAGCTCGGTCTCGTGAAAATGCAAAAATGCCTTTTTGTTTGACGAAAGCGTCTCTGTAGCAAGAGATGGTTCTTTAAAGAACAAAGATTAAATGATTCTTTGTGAAAAGTTATTGAGGCAAACGTTATTAATGGTTTGTTAATAGAGAATTGGACCATAAACATAAAGTGTGAACGTGTACACAATTCTGTATGTGACTAGCCAATAGGTAAATATACAAATATAGGAGTGCTGTGGTTAAACACTATGACCACTTAGCTATTGAGTAAGGGTGCAGGAATGTCAGGGCAGGGAGGTCTGTATGTGTGTGTCAGAGGAAGAGGCAGCTCGTGGCCGGTGAGAGTCAATGTGAGTTGGGCCAAAGGGGTAAATCAGTGTTATCTGTTTGCAAATGCCATTTGTGTGAGTGCAGACTCTATTCATCGGGGCAGTGAGTCAGCTGAAGATGTAGACGGGGAATGCCGGAGGCTGCATTTCTCCCACTCGCACTATTGTGTGTAATGTAGACACTTGGCTGGCTTAGTTGTCATCTACAATAGACAAGACACCAGTGAAAATGAATACACTTGTACATGTACAGTGGCCCTAAAAATGGATAGTTCCAAACACAAAATGAAAAACGTGTCATATACTCACCTCAAGTTGGTTTAAAACCTGTATGAACATATTTCATTTAACACAAATAAAGTTATATTGCAGAATGTTTGAGCTGTTGTATGAATATAAATGCACTATAATGAAACATAAGTGAGTTATTGGTGGATATTAGAAAACTATTAATTTTATAACATTTACGAGGTTGTTTCAACACTGTTTTTGTCTCTGGCAGGATTCTCATGTCACTGAGCGAGTAAGTGAAAACACGCTGGTCATGGATAGTTTGAACCAAAATCTTACCAGTGGACATCATAAAGTGCTCCAGGTGAGATCAAACTTTAATTACCACATGTGACAACATTTTATGGATCTAAAGTTGTTTGATTACTTGTTTATTAGGAAAATACACATTTTTATTCAGCAAGGATGCATTAAATTAGCTATTATTATTTTTATTAAGTGGGCACAAACACACAAGGAATGTGTTATGGTTTTTCAGGTTTCTTGGTACATACATATACGACATGAGAAAAAACAACAACATTTAAATAAGACTAATGAAATAATAATGGTAATAAAAGAAATAACAGTTGTAGTAATAATTGTACAACTAAAACAGAAGAAACACTTGTACTATAACCGTAAAAATAAAATGTGTATGTATTTACATATTTATTATGTACTTGTTTACTTTAAAAGAGGCAAAAAAGACAAGTCAAAATACTTTCTAACAATATATACAATATATTAAAAAGTTTTGGAGTCAGTAATTTTTCTTTGGCTGTTAAACTGATAAAAAAGTGATATATTAAAAGATTTGTATTTTCAATAGACAATGTTCTTTTTTATTCATCAAGTAATCCTGAAGAGACGTATCATAGGTTCCAAAATATACAATATGAGTAGCACAGCTGTTTTTAACGCATAATAAATCAGCATATTAAAATTATTTCGGAATTATTGTGTGGCACTGAAAACTGGAGTAATGACTGGTAAAAAAAAATTCCTTTTTCCATCAAATAAATAAATTGCATTTTGAATCATTAAAATAGAAAACAATTGTTTTTAATTGCTATAATATTTCAAAAAATTAAGCATTGATGAGTATGATAGACTTAAAAAAACATAGTTATTATACAGTATATACATAATATATATGCACACACATAAACACACACACACAGACAAAGTAAATGCTATAAAGTTTCTTCTTTTCTATTCATAATTGATATTTTATAAGCAACATTTTTTTTTTTACTTTTTATGACAGTGATGGTAAATCCAGTTCTGTTAGCAACACCTTTGTTCAACACAGTGTGCAAGCTTTTGTCTGACAGTCAAGGTTGAGTGTTCATGATACGAGGTGACAGGCAAAGTGTAAAACACACCCTGGGGGGCATCATTACCATCATCACCTTCTGCTTCAACATGGCTGCCACATCTATGTGGGTTTTTCCCTGAAGTAGTAGATAATCTATGGCAGATGTGTTGATGGTTTCTTTTAAAACACAATGATCATCTCTCACTCGCGTCCCGTAAGCTCTGCTTTAACCGATTACACTAATTGCCTCCTGCTAATCTTGTTGAAGCATTCGGGTTTATCCTAAACCCAACCGTATACCACAGCCCTGAGGTGATAATACGTCTTCAGTAGATGTTTGGGACGGTGGGTGAACTGCAATTATCTGGAAGGCAGCTGTACGGTTAAAAATAATAGGCCTATATTGCAATAAGTCCGTGCAAAATGATATCCTGTGCACATTTACATATCATCACGATTGTGCCTTGAACAGAATTTACTAGACAAATAGGCTGATGGATTCAGCTAATTTCTGGTTGAAAAATGATGTCATTGCATGATAGCGGAATTACAGGGTACAATCTTCCCCTCCCAGTCATTACCATTTCCCATTGTTGCCATGACAACCTCCCCCATGCTGAGCCTTTAAGTTTCTACAGAGGTCTACACTCAAGATGCGACTGAAGGCACTTCTCTCACAAGGGTTGAGGAGAATAGTAAGATGAGCACTCAACCGCCTGCCGAGAGCTCAGCTTGAATCACTACTTTGGAACTTCTTCTTGTTATGAAATATTAAATCATTGTGGGCAATTTTAGCTGACGTATGAGTTGACTCACTATATTTATGATGTATTTCAGCAGCACAATAGCCTGTTAGATCAGATACAGACATTTAAAGCAGGGGTTCTAGACCTTTTGGAGCTGAGAGGCATAATAATATTCTGAGTTCTTTCTAGATGTTTGTGATTTACTGGTTAATGATTAAAGGGTTAGTTCACTCAAAAATTAAAAGTAGCATTGATTACTCACCCTGATGTCGTTCCAATCCCCGTAAAATCTATGTTCATCCTTGGAACACAAATGACTTCTTTTCTTTGTCAGTCGTTAATGTACGTTCATGACAGTATATTAAAATATTGTAGCTTGATAGAATACAGGTTTAACTGGAGGTCTTCACGGGTCCTCTTGGGTCTGAGTTCCTCGGATACAGGTCGGGTTCAGTATTAGAAGCTTTGAGTCTCTGGTAATTAAAATAAATGTGCTTTTCCCAATTGGATTAGACCTGAATTCTTTTCAAGTTTCCTGGATGCGTAGCCTACTTGTGCATTCATGTTTCAAAGAAAAAAAAAATGTAAGTTTGTAATGTTTGTATGTGTGTCAAACCCTTCACCAGAGATAAGGTAGCAGACAAAACTAGCCAATCCATGATTTATGAACCTATCGATTCAATTTTTTTGAAGCTATCATGTTTATATTTCAAATCCAAACTCAGAAATAACAAGTATCCATCAGACAGGTAAAAATATAAAATTGGCAAATAATAAAAAAAATGAATAAAAACTGTAATGGAGCAGTGGCCAAATCAGTCAGCACCCCGGGATTCAAGCAAGATGTGATTGAGGTCGATTCGGTCGGGTATGGATTTTATGACCTAAGAAGACCTCTAGGTTGAACCACTGATATCACATGTTTTAAAAATCTGTTTACTACCTTACTGGGTCTTCAAAGTGGTAGTTGTGTTGCTGTCTATGCAGGGTCAGGAAGCTTTCAGATTTCATCAACAATCCTTAGTTGTGTTCTGGGTCTTACGGGTTTGGAATCCCATAAGGATACTTTTTTTTTTTTTTTTTTTTTTTTATCTTAAAAAAATATTGATTTATTCATTATATATTTATTATAAAAATGCCCATTACGTTTTACCTAAATATTTATTTGTGTGTTTTTTTGTTTGTTAATTTAAATGATTTGGTTATGCTTTATTTTGATGGTCCCTTCAACACACTCTGTTGACTGTAAGTAACATTGAACCTAAATACTGTATCTATTACAGTGTTAACAGAGGATTAATAGTCTGGTAGGTTTAGGGTTAGAGCAAGTTGACATGTACTTGTAGATTTACTGATCATTGCTGATCGTTACTGACCATTACAATAAAAAGTTAGCAGATATTAATCAGACAGTCAACTAATACTCTAATGAGAGTTAGTAGACATGTAATGTTGCAATGTTACTTATTGTCAACAGAATGTTCAAAAGTGACACAAATACTTTTTTTTGTACTTGGTTTAAGTCATGTTAAGGCCTCCTTGAAAGTTTGCTGAAGTCTCCTCGCTGAAACCCATCAATATACAGGGATAGGTACATAAAAATGTTTCTGCATCATTTGCATGACTTTCTTTCTTCCGTGTATCATAAAAGCAGATGTTTTGAAGAGCGTTCATGCTGCTCTCTCCCATTCAATAAAAATGGATGGGGACCAGAGAAAGTATATCCTCTGAGGCCACAGTAGCTTTGTGTCACTAAACATTATGGAAAAGAGCTGCCTGGACATTCTTCAAAAAAACTCCAAAAATGCAGATTTCCTGTTTTTGATTTTCTTTTCTACGCAAAGTAGTACAACCAATTATAAAGTATAAGAAATATATATCTATAGATGTATGATGACAAAGTAAATGATGACTTTTTCATCCTTATTTGTTAGAGCACTCCACTGGATTTGATTGAGACTGGAAAAGCCCTGAAGTTCCAAGCAGAACGCCCGCATTTGGTCAGTTTAGGAAGTGGCCGCCTCAGTACAGCCATCACCCTTTTACCCCTGCCGGAAGGTAAGATTATTATTATTATTATATTATTGTATATATATATATATATATATATATATATTATACTTTTTCAAATGGATTGTGATGTTACATCTTCATCTTTACAAACTTTGGGGAAAAAAAGGGGAAAGTTCTTAAAATATCGGTCAATAATGCTATTGTATGGGAAATAACACACATCTTTATATAACCCCAATATACACAGACGGTCAAATCCCCTGCGTCACCTCTGTGCTGTGATTGAAAAGCCAGCAACCCGACTCTGAGACTTAAGCGGCATGGGGTCTTTAAAAAAAACACCCTCTCTTAATTACAAAAGCCCCTTTCTTCATTAACCACCCACCTTTATCTCCACCTACTTACTTTCTCTGACACTGACCAGCCATTCATACCGGTGTCTCTTTTATCAGTGTCCATCTGTCTGAATTCCTCAGAGACACATGGAATTATCAAGAAACCTTTGAGAAAGGGCACGGAAGAAGAGGTTTTGAATGCTTATTTAATCTGTTTTAGTCACTGTGGACCGTATTAGTATTATAAACTGATATGCTAGCTTGTGTGATTCCTCTCAGGTCACAGGCTTTTATCTCGAGCCTGATAACAGATGAGGGTGGACGGGGGCAGATGGGAAGCGGGGTGAGGAATGTGGTTCTTCTCACTAACAAAAAGCAGGCCAACATCGGTGAAATAGCTCAGTTGATTTAACATTATAGGCTTCACACACTGAGAGATAATATCTACTGATGCTACATCTGTTTATAGAGGTTTTCCAACAGCGTATACAATTATTTTATTTAAATATTTTTGTATTTTTTATTTTTTTTGTAATTTTCTCCATCATCAAATGAAATAGTTTATGTCTGAGGTCAAGCATTCTTTTGGCTGACTTTGTTTTCTTACTAAGGCTAATTCATATATTCAATATATATGCATAATTAAATAATATTTTTACAGCTGCTTTTTTGGTGCATAATTTGACAGAATCTCAATTAAAAATGATGCTTCAAAAAATTTCCTTTTGATCGCACATTACACACTTCGTAATAATTTCAAGCTCTTCACTAATATTTTTCTGAAAAATGCAAATTCTAATGAAAAAAAAAAACATTTATATTGGGCAGAAATGTTGAGTTCAGTGGATTAATCTAGATTGACATGAGATCTGTCAAAGGCATTCAGAATTTGTGTGCTACCTATTATATTTGAGATATCTGTGTGTCAGTACTGCCTTCTTATTATTTATCAACACAATGGCCCAGTTTCACAAACATGGCTTAGTTTAAACCAGGACTAGGGCTTAGTTAAAT
>JAUMHQ010000075.1:3623142-3635870 GCA_032361165.1 Enteromius paludinosus | reverse complement strand
AGTCTCAGAAGAAGAAGAATAATAATAATAAGTTTAAGTAGTAGATCAGTAAGTTGGCTCTCTCAAGCCAACTTAATGATGTTTCTGTTTTTGAGAATAATACAAATGGCACTGAGAACTGGAGTAATGATGCTGAAAATTATATTTGCCATCAAAGGAATGCATTATATTTTTTTTTTATTTAAAAAGAAAACAGATCTGTTATTCCGTAATATTTTGATACAGTTTATGTTAAGCAAACTAATTTGAAAGGTAATGCTTTATAATTTGCTGCATTCCAATAATTCCCTGCACAAACCTTGACATTTGATTCTTTCATTTAAATGTTTTTTTTATTTTAGGTTATTAGGTAGCCTAACTAGTCTTAGCATATGTGTGATCCTGATGGTGTTTTGTGCTGGTATGGGTTCGTTCTGTGTAGTCTCTTTATGTTTATATTGAGCTGTGGAATAGGCCAAGTTTAACTCACAGATTTAATATCTAAAATGGCATTGTTATAACATTATTTAACATTTAACATTAATTATTTCACCAAAATGCTTCCCATAATACTTGTTTGTTTAACATTGTCACTGTATTTCTTCCGGTGTGTTTATATTTACAGTGTGTTGCGTCTGGGAAAACGAAAGTGCAGTTGTCCCAAACTTTCTATCAGTGTACTGAAGTTGTGGAAAACATTAGTCCTGTCCTCAACCTGCGGTTTTCCTCATTATTCTGCCTTTTGTTATCTTGTATTTGTGAAGATAATAATCATAAAGCATCTTACGGATCAGTGGCTCCGCTCGTTAAGGAGCATTGCAGCAGCAGCGACGGCAGAAGAAACAACAGCATCCTGAGCAGTCAGTCCGGCGCATGCGCAGAGAACTCACCCACTGATCCCATCAAACAAGAGCGCACTTTATACACCTCTGCAGTCCTCCTCCCTGCCCTACCACACCGAGGGGAGCAAAGCTGAGCAACTGGTATGAGATGTACTATTATTTGGGATGGGTGTATACTTGTTTCCTTTTGTCTTGTGTAACAATTGGACTGTGATTCACTAAAATCAATTAAGTTTTAAAGAGGCTCAATAAGTTTCACTTTTTTTCTTGTTTGCGAAGATTGCTTAGACAAATTAGCTGTGCAGAACATCTGAGTTGACAGCACACAAAACACATTTGTTATTTTAGTCATATTTAAATGAATGGCTTTCAACGCTGGTTTCTTAAAACCATCTTAAAATCTATCTTTAAAATCTGCTACAAAAATAAAATTAGAAAAATATCAGATAGTGCTTATTTATTTCAGTGATGTTACCCTATATCTTAATCTATTAAAATGCATTATATGTATATATATATATATATATATATATATTGAAAGACACTATAAACTTATGAGGAAAATAAATAAAAGAATAAGTGAGGGCATGCACTGCATTAAAATAAAAAAAATAAATTAAATTAAATTAAAAGTGCTAGAAAATCCAACTATTAAGTATGTACTAACTACATTCAGTATGTCATTGATCTTTTTAAATTCTTGCATTCAATATCCAAAGCCCTATAACAACATTTTGAATCATATTGGGGTTGTGTTATGCAGTGACAAAGACACATTTCTTATGTTTGAGAGGGTGTGTGTTCTCACGTTTGTATTTGGAATAATGTAATATAGAGGGGTGAGAAAAGTTTTTGTTTTAATGACACTACACCTTCAACTTAAGTGATTCAGTAACGGACTGGATAATTAGTGAGGTGTATTTCTTCCCATTTCCTCCTAAACAGATTATAGATGATCTTTATTTCTTTATTTCAGAGATTGGTTATGTAATATTGTTGTTTTCCATTAACGACCATGCCAAAGACTGTGCCTGTTCTATTAGTCACAAGCTTATGTGTGTCAGCAACCAAAATGCAAACAAGTGGGAATACATTTAGTGGTACAGGTGACGCACACAGGACACTTCATAATAAGGAGCAGCTTTCCAGGCAAGTACCACCCTGGTTAAATAAAACATTCTTTGTAGGTGCTAAAAAAAATATAATAATAATAATATGTATAGTGTTTAAAGTGTTATCTGTAATGTCTGTAATGTTAAATGTTTCATGTATAATGTGTGTGCGTGTGTTTGTGTATATATATATATATATATATATATATATATATATATTAGTGCTTTCAAAAGATTAATCGCGATTAATCGCATATAATATATATATACTGCGATTATACAGAACACACATAACAAAATGGGGCAAAGATTAATGCAAATGAATGTTGTGAAACCATAATCAGACTTCACTCTTGGTCCCATACCATGAGTTTTAACCTGTTAACCTCAACCTTAAATATCAATAAGGATTAACATTCTTATCAAGTCCTTTCTTAATGTTTGAAAAATGTAGGCATCTGTGCATTGTAATTTAAATGCGTATTTAAATAAGGACTAAACAAATAAAAATACAGGAAAATACACAGGCTTATAATGCATGCAATATTTTATAATCCACAGATACAGTTTCGGGTCATTTAATTACAGAATATTTGGTGACTTTGGTATTTCCAAAATTTTTAATTCGTTTTGTAACAGTTGCATCACCAAGACGCAGCTGTGCCTTGGCTCCCTTATTAGGGATTTGAACTGGACTGTCAACTACAATAACATGAACATATTTCCACACAAACCTGAGGTTATTCTTATATTATTTTTTAAATGTATCTAATATATTCATATGTTTTCTCACTGGTTTTGGCCTATGCTTATCTAAAGATATTCAGATAAACAGACATCAGACATCACACTGAAGACTAGAGGTACGTTTAATTAACAAAACAAAAAAAAAGAACTAACCCTTGTTATCTGTTGTTAATTCTTCACCTAATTTGGTGTTCATAATCAGGCAGGTCTTTTTGTCAATCTTTTGAAGTTAACTTAACAAGTCTGAATTTGTTATAATTAAGTATAATTAAGAAACATATTTACAGTGTTGGAGTTAACTGAACACAGGCCTCACTGATATTAATTTTATTTTCTGAGCTTGTTCACAATTTTCAGTGGAAATGTTTTTGGCAATATTCATTCAAAAACTCCATAAGCAATGTTTAATCAGTTCCAAAAAGAAATACAAAACCTTGAAAAGAAAAGAATGATAAAAAGATTGAAAAGAATCCAATATTTGGTAATAATATATCACAACAAGACATGTAAGCGATTTTTGTAAGCCATCATTTTTTGACACCGCAAGTATAACAAGGCCGGGGGAAAAACTTCAAAATGACGTTACAAAATAATATACAATATTAACTAGCATTTTTCAAAAAAGAAAGAAAAAGATAATCCTCTGCATGAAAAAATGTTAGGTCAGTTAAGATACAAAATTAAGAAATGTTATTTATCATATGAATGATTAATAATATTCATCATTCAGTATATTTAGTATTCTGACCATGTGCATCAGAGAAAAAAAGCTTTGCCAGAAGCAAGTCTTATTTTCTTCACCCTTCCACAGAAAGCTTCTGATAAACAAAGTACTCTCTCTCAGCCGTGAAAGTCAAATGTGAAACAATTTAAAATGCAAATACCATTTCAACATATATTTCAAACAACATACATTTGATGCTTTTAAAGGAGAGCTCATTTACTAAAGCTTAACAACACACAGTGAATGGGTGCGGTTTTTAATCTTCTCTATAGATTCTTAAGGATTCAGCAAATAATGCACGCTGGAAAACAAGCAGCGCAGTGCTGAAGCAGAGTACTTCATATAGATCTCGCACCTTTCAGCTGTCATCTGTTGAAAAGTGACAACAAAGAGCTGTCAAACACAATCCTTCCTCACCTTTGCTTTGCAGGCTACATGCCTGAACACTGTCAAAGAACAGTGACAATCCCTCTACCTTTGCTGCGTGTTTGCTTTGCATTTTACACATCTTAGAATGCAAAAAGGAGAGTTTACCGTTTTCAGAAATGAACTGTTACTTTTATAGAATCTTTTTTAGAAATCCATATTTTATATTATGTAGTATTGCACTTTATTGCACTGCTGAAAACTAACGTATGAAAACATCTGAGCACAAATGAGATGAAACGATGTCACTTTTTAATGTGTAAACTCACAGTTGGTTTGCGAGTACAATAAGTAAATGAGATGAAAAGAGAGAGTATGAGCATAGGAGTGTAAGCAGTGAATATAAAAAATGCATCGCCATCCCTGGTGTTTTGTAAAACCTATATGACTCACCAGCATTCTTTAATAACAGCAATGAATAGGCTAATTAATAAATTAGGTTTATGTAAATAAATAACCCTCTTAGAGTACTATATGTGCTTTTGTTATTAAAAAGGAGGAACAAAAATGTTCACATTTGATGAGTGTAAAATGGCTCCTACCAGTGGCTAATAAGAAAGTACAACAATTATTATAAGTAAATATCAAAATAAAGTGAAAGATAAATAATAATAATGATAATATTAACAACAGCTTTCTTCTGACATTTTTTAGTCACTCGTATGATTAGGTATTTATATATTTTTTTTCTGTCTATAAAATCAGACTCTCTAGTATTGTGTCTGCCCACACTAAATAAAACAGTGAGTTGGCAGTTGATCTGATGAAATCAAATCATTCATCTTTCTCATGCAGAAAATGTTTGATTTTTTTCCCCCTCTCGTCTGATATCACTGTGACCGGTGATAAGCTAAATATTTTTCTTTTAAACCCCATATTATCACCCTTAGAAACCCATCAAAATACATAATTCCTTTGGAAAAACAGAGCACACTCCCACAGCGCTTTCATGTCTCAAAATCTCACAAACTGATTACTCAGCCTTGATATATTCTCTCATTTAAACGCTATTTTAAAAAGAGAAAAATTATCATAATTCCCCACTAATTACAGATGTAAGAGTATAACTGGCACCTTAGCAACAGAATTTCTTACAACCCATGTGTGCATTTCTAATGTTACCCCAGATAGAACATAAAACATTAATGGGGGCAGGATTCTTTGCAAGCTGGTGATGAAATTATGGTGTAACCTTTATCAATGTAGCAGAGTCTTCATGGCAGCGAAGCAAGGATGGATATCACAAAACTGCTATTCTTACTGCAAATATTGTTATGATGACAAATCACAAAGAATGAAATGGAAAAAAAAAATGCTAAAAAATAAAACAAAATGGTTTTCTTCTGACAGATGTGAAAGGCAGCCTGCAGTGGAGTGTCATTGATAGATAGAGGGCACTCTGAAACTGAGAATGACCTCGTTCTTGCTCAGAAAACCAATTATTTTACAATGTATATTTTACAATGTACATCTTCAGCATGAGCATTTGGGGCATAACAGTAAACTTGAGTCTGGAAATATTATTCATTTTAAATGGCTTGTGTGCTTGCAGATTGATCATCGATTGCAATAAAAAACTGTAAAGTTGGAGAAGATCAAAAAAATAGGAAGGATGAGAAAAGCAGCGAGAGAACAGTATTCACTTTGACTTGGCAACAGGGCAAGAGGTGGTTCAATCAGTTGTAGTTAGTTTCACAGTGAGAAGTGTGCAATAGATCCAAGCATGAGCTTGTGTTAGAAATGTAATGTAATGGAGTGTGAAACTAAAAAGTGAGTTATCTCAAAATTCATGTTTTTAATATTTCAACTTTCCTCAGTATTAGGCATTTTTCAGTATTTAAAGATTATATAAACTAGATTTACTGTAAAAAAAAAAAACACCAACAACAACAACAACAATGAAATATATTAAATATCAATTTGTTATATGTGTATATTTTATTGTTTCGTGTTTTCAACAGAACTGCAAGATGCAGTAGAAATGAATTGGGGAGAATGGTCACATTACTTACTAGAATATGTCTCAAGATGGGTCAGTTTTGTAGACAGAATATTGCAGCATTGTTGCAAAAACAGGTTTTCAAACGTTAATCCAATAATAATAGTAATTATTATTACTATTATTGTGGGGCATGTTGTCACACCTGCCCCAAAAACATATTAGCAAAATATGCACAGTAAAACAAAATATTATATGAAAACATTAAATGGTTAGTGAAATAAACATTGCTAAAACAATTAATGAAACACAAAGCAGAAATGAAAAAGTAAACATAAATACATTAAGTTTTGCTTGATCAAAAATACAGTTAAAAAAGTATATTGTGAATTATTGCATTTTTTTTTTTACATATTTTAAAATTATAAAATGTAAAAACAATTCATTCTTATAACAAAGATGATATGTTTGCAGTCATTCAGTCTTCATGTCATTCAGAAATAATTCTAATATGCTGATTTGCTGTGCTGCTCAAGAAAGATTTATTATTATTATCAATGTAGAAACAAAGAAACAAAGATAGTTTTTTTGTTTGTTTTTTTTAAGTTTAAATGAACACATCTGAAAAGGAAATAATTTCCTTTATTGTCAGGTTTAATTAATTTAATGTATCTTTGCTGAATAAAGTTTTATTTTATTTTAATAAAATAAAATAAATAAAATATCTTATATACATACGGTATATTTATTCAAATGCATTTCAGATGTGACAACTTGCCCCGACCTGTCACCCTTGTCCAGAAAACACAGTTCCACTCTTCAGCTAAATGTACCCTTATTCTATATCTACTTGACACATGTCTGAATGTGTGCTAGATATCCAACAGCTACAGAATAAATATGACCATAGTCTAAATTTAGTTTTAGAGGACAGAATTCACCCCCGCACACAAACCGTAAAAAATCTTTGAACTAGATGTCTGAAACCAACATACAAACCACAGCTAGAGTAACACATACATTTGTGTAATTGAGCTTTTCACTTCAAACCCTGTTGTTTCTGAGATACAGCCTTTGTGACAACTTCTCAGTGTGACAACTAGCCCCGGTCTCCTTTTACAGAGGCGAAAGTGCGGTGCGAATCAAAACAAGCTAATGAGTGTTTTTACAGCAAAAGTCTTGACTTTTTTTCCCCCTTTTGCAAACAATGGTCTTAAAGATGAAACCTCATTATACATGTCCAAAGCATAAACGGATCAGGACAAATGTGGCAACAAAGTTTCAACTCGGGCAACATTCCAGCAGGTCTGATGCAACAGGGCTGCAACAAGAGTTACATCTCCATAGTGTAATATAGTGTCCTTCCTCGTCGCATGTGGTTAAATAGTGCTATACAAGGGTATCTGTGTTAGATTCGTGCTCCGATATACACCCGGTCTGGTTCTGGCAATCTGGACCCACTTTAATAATCACCAGAATTGATTTATCCTATACATTTCGAAAGGGAAAAGCATTTCTAAAGCGCGAATGCAGTGAACTGAAATCAACGATCAAACGGGACATGACAGAGTTTTGCAGACTTGTATATGGACTCAAGGTTGAAGTTCGGCTTGAACTTGCTCCGTTAGTTTGGACTCTGCTCTGAGGGGCGCGGCGGCGGATGGATACGAGCTCGTGTGATGCGGTTACTGTTTGGTTTGACGTGATACTCCTTGTTCTCCAAAACTTTTGAACGATTTATCGTGTAAGCGATCAGTCTCGACATCAAATGAAGAAGAGTGAGACAATGTTCTACTAAATTGAAAACGTGAGCTCCTCCACTGCGGTTTACTGCGCTCACAGACGCTCTTCAGACCGGATCACCTCAGCACGATGGAGTAAGTGTCAACTTCCATTCAGACTTTTATATGAGCTGCAACTTCTATTCAGACTTTTATATGAGCTGCAACTTCTTGTGACAGTGTATATCTCCGTTTAACTAGTTTTCAGAGTTTCTGAACTACAAGAATAACCTGCAGAAATTTATAGAGATGGGGTTTAATCATGACGTTTTGT
Organism: Enteromius paludinosus; assembly: GCA_032361165.1. Classification (NCBI taxonomy): domain Eukaryota; kingdom Metazoa; phylum Chordata; class Actinopteri; order Cypriniformes; family Cyprinidae; genus Enteromius; species Enteromius paludinosus. The sequence continues at coordinate 3,628,046 of JAUMHQ010000075.1, read as the reverse complement.
TATGAAAGTGCACCTAAAATTGCTTAACTGAGTTTCTACATATTTTCTGTACTGTTAACAAGCTTAATTTGGAATAATATAGTGTAATGCTCTATTTTTAGACACTTTTGATGACTTTGAGTAGGTTTATAAAACACAATATTCTTTTATAGTTAAAAATTACATTTACTTACAGTATAAACAGTACAAAGTACAGTACAAAGTACAGTGCAAACATTTTGAAGTTAATATTTTAAGACTTTGTTCTAACCTTTGTTTTCCATTTGGCACTGAGTTTGACTAGAGATGTCATATTACAGAATGTCAAGTGAGATCTAGCAAAAGGTCAAGTTTAGATTTAAAATGTTTAGATTATATTTTTCTTAAATTATTAAAACATATTGCACTCCATCCTTTTAATTTAGTCAGTTTTGGTTCAAATAATTAATTTCCGCAGTTAATATTTTTTTGTGATTTTGTGTTTTTAGTACTGAAAAAGGTGAAATTCCATCAAATGAAATGTTTGAGCTTGTTACTATAAAAAATGTTGACACCCAGGAAAGCGGAATTAATCATTTTCTTTTTTATTTTACATTTTTCATATAGGTTTCAGTTTTTCGCATCTCTTTCCTGTATGTGGCATTTCTTCGATTCTCATGCATTGTACGCAATTCACCATTTCAACCGGAATACAGCAAATTGTGGCGGCATAGATTATTCCCAGGAAGACTCCCCTCATTTGCACAGCCGGCTTAAGAGCTCCCTCTTTCCTACTGGCTAACGAAGGCCAATCATAGGTGGAGGGAGGAGTCAGCACAGATGTAGGACTAAATTGGTAAGCAGTACGACACTTTTATTTTGTCCGATTGTTGGTGGGAACCGCACTGCAGCGTATGTGTTAATGGCGTACAGTAAGTAAAGCAAATATTTTGGTGATCCACATCGTTTCATCTTGTTTTTCTGCTTTGTTTCTTTTGCTACTTGCATAGTGTAACAGACAAATATATAGCTATAGCTATTCGTAGACCATTTGCGCAACCATACATGGTAAAAAATATTTCATATAATGCTTTTATTTAATTAATCGGATTGTTTTTCTCTACAGATTGGATGACAAAAACTTTTGACGCTTACCAAAACTCAACTTCTACGGAATCCTCTCCTGGTTCCTCTATCCCACCTTCGCCTCTGGAGCATGATGTCCAAATGCCCTCCGACTTGGAGGTTATGACCACTCTTCTTAAAGAAGAACTGGCTCAACTGGAGGATTATTACCTATATGAATCGGCACCTATGAAATTGGAGAAATGGCAAAAATGTGACAAAAGCTTACAAGCTATGGCTACACAGTCATACTACCAGTTACCCTGCGCTTCGTACAATGTAAATCAATCTGAAACAAATCCCAGGCTGGTTTCCCTAGCAACTGGAGATCTCGACCTGCGAGGTTTCTGTGGGGGCTCCGTGAGTCGACCGAAAATGTCTCGACCCGGCCCCTACAGCTACATTCGGACACACTGCAACAGCCAAAGAATATCATCGAACGGATGCAAGGACGTGGAGGTGTTCGAAAAGGAAACGTGGACTTTCAAAGGGACTCATTCAGGTTATTCAGAGCTGGCTTTTGACCAGTGCTCTGTCGACAAACCCTATGGAAAGAGCCACGCGAGCGCAAAGAAGGTTCGAGAATGTGCCATACTTTTGAAGGAAGAAGAGAAAAGTTGCTTCACAGAAGACGTGTTTTACAGAGCGGAGATGATGAGAAGTTATGATCTCGACAGGTCCCTGGAGCCCCACCACAGACGGGAGGGCCAGAGCCACGGCATGAAGATGCTCGGCCACGACGGGATTGCCATGCCCATTTTGCAGTGCGCCGAGAGCGAGAGCTGTCCGCCGTATAAACAGTCCGAAGTAGCCGAGTGCTACTTTCACCAGATTACTGCCAATTTAGAGCCATATCATGGCTTCATGAATGAAATCGATCAGCCAATCAGAACTGGGGCTGTCGATATCCAGAATAATGACTACTTGCACCACGAATGCCTTGGGGATCAAAGCTTTGAATGTCTGTCCGGAGACAGTGTTGGGTCCTCTTTGGAGTTGCCCATCCAGAAACCACTACAAAGGTCACGGGAAAGTCAGTGTGTGTTTAAGCCAGATGTTAAAGTAGGTTCTTCGGAGAGAAACCATGGAGAACGCAAGCAGAAGAAGAGGGATCAGAACAAGTCCGCAGCCCACAGGTACTGTAGCCACTTTGTTTTTGGTGACTCGGTTAGTTATCGAAAGCTGCATGAGTTATTAAAAAGCAAGCATGCTAGCTTCAGACGAGCAGAAAAGCTGAACCATGTTGTTTTATTCCACAAATGTTGCTGGAAAACAATAGGTACCGTCAGCGTAAGAGGGCGGAGCAGGACTGTTTGGAGGAGGAGCTTCATGGTTTGGAAGGGCGGAACAGAGAACTTCGGGACAAAGCAGAATCTGTAGAGAGAGAGATTCAGTATGTGAAAGATCTCCTGATTGAAGTCTACAAGGCTCGCAGTCAGCGCTTAAAAGAGGATTCCAGTGCCTAAACCGTCTTTTACCAGCAGTTCACTTACACCAGGCTCTGACAGCATGTTTTTATGCTCTAAATAGTTAGTTAAAAAAAAAATCACAAGAGCTCATGTATTAAAATGGTTGTGTTTTTTCCAAAGCGAAAGCCGCATGGTTTTATGAAACTGAGAGCAGAATATCTGAAGCACTGTGACGATAGCCTTGAATACATTCTAATGACCTAGCTTGGTATTTCAACTGACAGTGTTACATTTAATGAAAAGCTGCCCATCTCAAGATATGACTGAAGTTCTTTCTTTAACCCTACTGGTTCGTTTTAATGAACACAATCTGTGCTACTTCTATTGAAAGATATTCTGTACAGGCTTGCTCCGTTCTTTATTTATCATGAAGCATCAGCACAACATAATGAGAATTTGTAATAATGTAGCGACATGGTGAAAATTCTTACTATTGTAATAATGCAAAGCACTGCGATGTATAATGTCACTACCTTTTTTGTTGTCTGTCTTTTTTTTGCTTTATATTTTCTTGTATTTCTCCTATATCTTATGTAATTATATTTAGAATACAGGAGAAACAGCTTTTGCAGTTATAATTAAATTGCTTTAAAATATATTATACATGAAGGTTTATAGCATATTAATGACTGATTTTTTTGGCTCAGGTATGGAATGCATGTCTAATACATTGAAAAGCATGTTGGGTTACAATTTATTGCATGACCCAAAATATGAAATGAATGCTTTTGTGCATTATGACAATATGTAGAATTTTAAATTTTGCCCATTTGTTTTATTCTCATTAACATAGTACTTTAAAACAAAATATGCGCTTTGTTTTTTTTATTATTTACAATTGATGTATGTAATCAGAATGAGATATAGATTGTTTTTATGCAGGTTTGCGGAAAACAATCACTGTCGTTTGCTACAGGACTTAAAATTCAGAAGAATTTGAAAGATTTCAATTTATTTGAACAGGTGCACATTGCTACAGTAGCATACTGTGCCTCTGAAAACAGACAAGCGTAGCAAATCTGAATGCATTTATTTCTGCAGGTTCTAATGTGTTTCAGAATCTACCAACACTTGATTAATAAATACAAATTATATTGTGCAGTAATTCTTATTTTTGGTTGATTCAAATGTCAATAAATGATTCTTAAATATTTTACGAATTTTGTGATGAGTAATTATTGCACTTGCTTAAACACACATAAACATGATGATGAGTGTTAAAAAAGTTGATCAAAATAAAAACCACTGATGGAAAATTGCATTTAAAAATGAAAGTGACTAACGAAACTTCATTAATTTATTTACAAAGATTTTAAAATTCAAACGTGCATACTTCTCACTGTTGAATAGATTTGTACATTTTCGTTCAATTTGATAAAGATTTTTAAGGATAATCGATTTCATGTAATGTATCTGACCTGATCTGTTTTTTTTAAGTATACTGTGTTTATTGCAAAAGTATAATTGACATTGTTTAATTGTTATAAAAATTTTTTATAAATATTATTTACGTTTTCAGAACTTTCAGAGTAACACGCTTAAAATACACGCTTTCGGCACTGAGCAGAAAACTGACGGCAAACTGCTGTCGAACTGCTACTCTTTTAACAAGCTATTGGTTCTATATAACCAATTATAATTATGATTTCCTCATCAAACTTGCAGCACGTTAGACATGTGGCTGGTTGTAATGTGTGATGTGGCCTCACGATGGCATCAAAGGAAAACATGAGACGGCAGGCAGCGCTCGTGCTGTTATTGTTGGCGAGAGAACCCCAGCCGCTTTATTTCAGTTTAGATCACATGCGCTCAGATCCTACATACTGTATTACAATTAACTGTTGATAGAAAAACATACACTCTAATTTACAATATATTTATGTAAAATTCGAATAGTAGGTTATTACTAAGTATTATTACTAGTACTAGATAATACTATTTGCCATTTTTTTTTAGAAGTGTATTATTTCTATACATATTTACTATATATTTTTAGTGTAGATAAAAGCAGTGTTTAAATTTCACGCATGCTAAAAACACATTTCTGTCTTTTTTTCCACGTGATAGTTCGTGACTTCAAAAAGCTAATCAGAAATCAACTAATTAAGCAGAAACGTAGTAATTTTAATGTGAAGTTCCATTCTTGATTAAACTCTGATTCAGTGATTTTTTCAGTTCCTCATATTTGAGTGAACTAAACTGATATTATTTAATTAATGCATAATTAAATAATGAATAATTTTGTAAAATAATTATTTTTAAAACAACATTTTGCATTTATATTTATAAAGGTAATTAATGTAATAATAATAATAATAATAATAATTATATATGTATATATATATATATGTG
>JAUMHQ010000075.1:3595162-3607324 GCA_032361165.1 Enteromius paludinosus | reverse complement strand
ATTACACCTATGGAGAGTCCCCATTAGGATAGCAAACCAGACATGTGTGTGTGTGTGTGTGTGTGTGTGTGTGTGTGAACATAGGCTACTTGGTAATAACGCTCCTTCTAACTTTTGACTTCTGACGTGCAACATATGCTAATTAGGCTAATATTCCAATATCAATCACTATTTGGCCAATTGGATTAGGCGTCACGTATTGTTGCATTAACCTGACGGGGACAACCCAATACTCCAGCTTTATAGGCTATGCGAAATATATGGACCTTCATCTTTTTTTTTTTTTCTTTTTTTTTTTTAGTTTTGTGTCAATATATCCCGGTGTTCTCTATTAATTCTTTATCGATAAGTATATAGGGATATGTTTTTTATAGACCTAATAAATATTTACCTCAGTAGACAACAGCCTATTGTATCTGACGGTGTTGACACGGCGTAGGATAGCGAGAAAAAATGCAGAAGAAATAAATGTTTAGTTTTTTTTCCCTCTACCAAATATGATGTTTCGCAAATGAATCCACAACAAAATAATGTACTGTTTCCGCCTTTGTTTTTTTGTTTTTTGTTTTTTAATTTCTTTTCAGTCTGTCCCAGTAGTCAGAAATACTTTATTATTTATTTAGTAGATATTTAGATCCACGTAATGAACACATGGAGTCACTATTATTTCGCAGAGAAGCGCTGTTTCGCTGTCTTAACACTAGATGGCGCCACAGCATAATGAAAGTCTTACATTTGTCGTCACGTTTGTCTCGTTTCCAATGATCTAGAAATCTGTGACACACAAATACAAATATCCAGACAAATAAAATCAGTGTTAATAAATTGAGGTGGTGCTTCCTTAATCGTAATCAATATGAACTTTGGGATATAACACTGTTGACAGTTTTATATCTTAGTTACACATATTTAAGGCCACAAACAAGGTCTTTAGAAAGAGCTTTTGACATTTATTCTTTTTAAATCTGCTTTTCAACTACTTTTTGTGCTACAGTTCAAAACCGTGATGTCATCTCTTATTGATAAACATTTCACTTTTCTAGAAGAGCTGAAAGGATCATTATGACTGATTTCAGTCTGAATAATTTGTTTTATGTGCTTATTAATAACAGGGTTGATGCATAACATGGTCTACAAATCAGTGGCGCATTAAATGGTTTTCAATCACTGTACCAGTAAACCTAATCTCTTATCTAGACAATTCTGTGAATTCCTAATATTTTACGATTTAAGCCCTGATAACCATAACGATGTGGGACAGATGGTCTTTTCCTTCTTTTTATTGTCGAATCTTCCATAGAAGTTTAGAAGTGTCTGATAAAGGCGGTTGAATAGAATGTATGATTATCAATAATCTCTGATTACATATAGTTCTATGAACAGTGATGTTGATATTACAATTAATCTTATCTTTAACTCTTGCATATATTTCTAGTGGCACAAGCCTATACTTGCTGCACTCTAAGCTAGAAACTACTTCAATAAGTTGACCTTAATTTAACAAACTGTCATTTAGAGATTGAACTCATTTAACCCATGGTGTTTAAAAATCCAGAATATGGACCTACCATAAAATCATGTTTGGGAGGGGGACCAAGATTACTGAGAAACCCATATGACTCAGACTCTGAATATTCTAGGACATTAGTGATAATTTCATTGTACGTATTATTCATCATCTTAGTGTTTTTTTTTTTTATGAGGGTGGATGTGAAACCCCCAACAGCTTTATAAAAGTCAAGGGGGAAAATAACTTGGAAGTTCTTTGGAAAAAGCTGGACCGCTCCTTTTATCAAAAGCTGTTGTTTAACTAAGATAAGCTTTTAAAAAATCCCTGGCAAGAAACCATTTGCTGTTTATTTGCAAAAGAGGAAGTATGTCACAGTGTGTGCCCATTAAAATAAGAAAGGAAAGTTTGTGTGTTCCTGAAATGATTAGCTGTTTAATATCATTGTTTGTGTAAATGCTTAATCACAGTGTTACACAGCATTTGAAGATTTACAATAAATTCTTGATTCAAGTGGTTTGGCTGAGGTTTAATAACGGATATGAAACAATGGTCTGAATTAATGCTTTCTCTTCCCAAAAGCTGGTATTGACTAAAATATCAAATAAAGTAAGCAGTAATACTGCTGCAAAGATCAGAGGAGGTTTATCAGTTCGATGACTCATTCCCATGAACTAATAAAAATCTACTGATCTCTAAGCATGTCTGTTTCACCAACAAATCACACTAACCTGGTTTTGCCAAGTGCAAGATGTCCCTGGATCCATATTTGTGTTGACCCCGGGACAGCATTGTGATCAACCAATCAGAGATGAAGAAAAGGTACAATCAATGTTTCATGCTTGTACATCAGTGTCAGTCATCTATCATTTCCTCTGATTTTAGGCATCACTCATGGGGAAGGGTAGGTTTATGTGTAGAAATATGGTCAAGGCTATATTTTTTTCATTAAAATGTTGTCCCAAGGTCAAGAAAATATGGCAAATTGGCAAAATCAAGATGTGCAACAAATCATTAGTCACTAGAACAGGTGTGAAGATATCAGCATTCGAGCAAGTTTCAGTATTTTTACCTCCATGTAATTTTATAATTCGATTGCCTTATGTAATGCCTTTTTCATCTATTTTTTATCGACTATCTAATGCATATAATGTTACAACACCTGTATTTGCAGAAGGTCACAATTCTGTGAATTAAGCTACAGCCAGGGTGTTTTTTGTAGACTGAAGAGCTTTTTGTTTAGATTGTCTAGTTTTAGTGAATGATTATTGCTTGAACCCTTTCAACAAATAAAACATGCTAAAATTGTTTCTTAATTGGCCAGCAGGGGCTCTCGTACCTGCAATGCCTTCAATTCATCCAGATAAGATGATGCTCCGGATAGAGAGACAGCAATGAGTTGCATTTCTGTGCCTTATCAGGAGAGAGAGAATAAATGCTGTTGGTCCTATATGAACAGATCCAGCTTTGGCAAGTCAAAGTTATGTACTGCTCTATTAATTCATCTACTGATTATTGATTAAGTTATCCAGTCACCAGGTCTGTACAATAGTGACATATTTTTCCCCGATATAAGAAAAAATCAATTTAGGGGAAATATTGAACATTTAAAATATGTATGTATTTACTTATTGGAATCTGAACCTTTAATAACCTTTAATGTTGTGTGTAAGGGTAATGTGCTGATTATGACATTTTGCACATTTTGGAGAAAAACATGGGAATAAAAAATGTGCTTCCATATGTTAAACTGCTTTAAATTGCCTTTTTCCCCTCCACATCAATCTATGTTCCATGCACCATAATGTCAAAGCAGAATACAGGTTTTCATCATTTAGCAAATGTATTAAAAATAAAAATCTTAAATAATTTCATTGCATAACTATTACTGGAAAAAGTTTGAAACAAACAGGACTATTCCTGGATCTTGCCCCCTGACGAACTGAACAAATGTAGAAGGGCTTTGGTGACAAAGAAGCTGGTGGAGAAATCTACAGAAGAACCAACATCACTCTGTGTGGCAAGACTCAATCCTCTCCTCATTGAATGAAAACATGCTTGGAATTTATATCTTTTTTAAAAAGTAACTAAAGGACTCTCATACTGTGAGAAACAAGATTCTCTGATCCGATGAAGCTCAATTCCAAGCATCATATTTGAAAGAAAGCAGTATCCCAAGCCTGCAGTGGCCCTTTACAGGCCCTCTTAGGGCTAATCTAAGGGCCTCCAGTGGGCTGCCAGCACAGGCCTCTGATAATTTGCTCATTGGCAAAAATGTATGGGCTGCTTACATAAGGTCTACATGGGCTGCCCTCACACAAGCCCGCACTATTAATCTACAACAATAAATCTGTTTCATAATGAATATGTTTTAGCTACTACAACTGTCGGGGGAAAAAATGGTATTATATATTTGAAATGGATGCAGTTACCACACAGCTATATTGTCTGTATTGTGAAATGTACAGTAGTCAATGGATTTATTAATATCTAAATAGCAAATAAATAAAGCTTAAAAAAGCTTTAACACTCTACATATTGTGTATGCAAATATAAGAATACTACAAAATTAACATAAAAATAATAAAATACCAAATTACTATTTGACCTCTGCTGAAAATATGGTTTGATGTGCTAAAGTATTCATTGGCAAAGCTCAATCTTCCCCTGAGGTCTCTCATCTTTAGTCAACAGACAGTGGTGGCGCTCCTTTCATCCCTGCCCACATTAATCCAATGATGGCCACACTGGGCCATCATTGGATTAATGTGGGCAGTTCCATAGTTTGGGCCTCGCCTGGGTAAGCCCGCACTGGGCCTAAGTTTCATGTGGGCTGACCAAAGCCCACTGTGTCCGCAAAAAGCCAGCATGTGTCCCGCAGGTGCATGTTTGCAGGGATCATCCCAAAAGTAAAGTGTTCAGGAAGCAGCCTCATGCTGTGAGGCTGTTTTTCAGCAGAAGACTGAGGGACACATCAGAGTTGAGAAAAAAGTTCAATTCAACAAAAGATAAACTTGACGGTTAAAACCTAGAAGGTTCTGGACAGAAGGTTCACCTTCCAACAGGATAATGACCCTAAGCATTGGTTCATAGACAACTCTGAATGTCCTTGAGTGGCCCTAGTCAGAGCTTGGGCTTGAACAAAATCTGGAGAAACCTGAACATGTGCATCTGCTTCCATTCAACCTGAGAGAGCTTGAGAGGTGAACAGGTGAAGTGAACAATGGAAGACAATTGCCAAATGCTGATGTGCAAAGCTTCTCGCATCATGCCCCAAAAGACTTGAGACTGAAAAGGATTATGTGTGGATTAATGTGGGGGGAAAAATATTTAAATAGTTCAGCCTATGGCAGCAAAGTCAAAAAGGAAAAATGGTACATGAAGGGGTATGAATACTTTTGCAAGGCTCTTAAAAGGTATTAAAAGGATTAAAATGAAAACATTTTTTACATTCTTGTTTAACGCGCCATATATTTTTTGCACATGCACCTGTGGAGCAGTCTTCAAGACACTAACAGTTAACAAGTGGTAGGCAATAACTCAGGACATTAAAAAAAAAAAAACTTTCTAGGTACTCCAAAGAACACCATAAAAAAGATGCTCAGGATTTCCTTTCACTTGCATGAACATGCCATTGTGCTGCTGCAGGGAGGCATGAGGACAGCAGATGTGGCCAGCGCAATAAACTGCAGTGTTTATAATGTAAGAGGTCTACCACAATGCTACAGGAAAGACAGCTGATCATCCTTGCAGCGTCAAACCACATATAACCATCTGTTCTCATGAGACATATTCAAGAACTTGCAGGTGCCTTGATGGACGAGTAACATATAGCAGGAACTGGCAAATCTGCTGCAGTCCAACACTCACTGAGACTTTTGATATTGATTTGCCAGAAGTAAAAGAGGCTGAATGTGAGTAAAACGTTTTTTACTTTTTTACTATTTTTCACACATCTGCTGTGATCACAAGACTTTCAGTATTGAACAAATCTACTTATTGGCAGTAATGGTTCCATCAAGAACCTGCAACATACATAGAACCTTTTCATTCCACAATGTCGTCAATGTTTTGTAGAAACAAAGAGGTCAACAATGTCAAACCTGCTCTGAGATGTCTATCCAGTTCCGAAAAGGAAGAAAATGAATAAAATGTCTATTGATGTTGTATGCCACAAAAACTGTTAAATATAAATGCATACGCTAAACCGTTTTTTAAAGGATCAGATAATTGTAATTTTTGGTCTAGAAATATGTCTCATCAGCATTTTAACATAAACAGAATGAACAAGTTTCATGATAGCTCGAGGTGTTGTACCTTGGCATGTCACAACAAATTGTGGTTTACAAAAAAAAAAAAAAAAACCTGCCCAACCATTATCCTGAGGTATCGAGTGACATCCTTTTCACAGCAAACACAGCTTTTCATAATTGCCATTTAATTTGGCCATCGAATTTATTGTATTGGAATGTCTTTGCTTGTAACAGAACAACCTTTTATTGGCATTTCCCTGTAGAGTCATTGCTGGTATATGTCAACAAGCTTATCATCTGATTCAATTGAGACAACAGGAATTTAGTCCGGCTGCCTCAGGCCCTTCACTCTGCTCCTGTCTTCATCCTTTTGTTCAACTGCTCTAACTCATTCACTCTCTCTCAACCCGTCCCTCCCATCCAGCCCTCATATGACACTAGTGAATCTACAGTGCGGCTTTGTGGCTGCAGATGAATCTATTGACATTTTGTCTTGTCACAAAAGGCTTTTTTTTCTATTGTTGTATTGTGTATTAAGTCCTCAAAAAGTTTTTCAGGAAGCTTTTGTTACATATCTATTAAGTTGTAGCTTTTACTGCAGCTCGAGCATGTGCAACTACATGCCCCATTTGTTTTGCAATGCTAACAATATGCAATATGGGACAGGTAATCAATGCCACGATTTTTTTTTCTCACAACAGGTCATGCCTGGACTTGAGTTCAGTTGAGTTTAGTACACATAAGATGCATTTGTCAATCTGTGGGGATTAGTTTTGGGTCCCCTGCCTGTGTCCACCACAGGGGGAGGAGACGCACGTGAGGCAGGAGCCATGTTTGGTGTCTGTTTCTTCTTGTATCTGTTGAGTTTGTTGACAGAGCCGTGCGGGTTTGTTTGTTCAGCAGGCCCTTGCCTGCTCTGGCACTCTGAGAAGTGGCATGTACACACAGGCTGTAACCTTGCCTGGCACACACGCTAAGATTTCATTCTGGCCTGCAGGCGAAACCAAAAACTTGCTTTTCTTGAGCCAAAACACAGATGGTTGTGTTACAAAGTATGTTTTTCCTCTCATATGGAATTCAATTGATATATATCTATATCTCCAGTGTTTCCAAAGTTAAATTAAAATGCAATGTGATTTATTGTGAGAAAGCAAACTGATGTCATTCAGCAAGTCAGCAGTGTCTACAGCTCATTATGTTTCAGAACAATTAAGTGTATTTTGTGAATTAAAAGACTATACAATCATATTTTACTTTACCTGTTAGTGTCTTATTTAATGTATATCTAAGTTATGAAAGCCACTGTGTAACTAAATATATTTCCACAACAAATAGAAATTGTGTAAGTTAGAAGTTAATTGAAATACTGCATTAAGTGCAATTTACGTTTCTTTTTCTTTCTATGTTTTTTTTTTTTTTTTTTTTTTTTTTTTTTGAGTTTGAATGTTGATTTTTATGTTTACATTTTAAAAGTGAATAAATTATGTTTGGGCTCTGTTGTTAATTTTAACCTTATAAAAAGGGCTCCCCTATAGTGCAGAGCATAAGCTGAGCATGTAAGTAAGACACTGCTTAATAAAAACAATTAGGCTAACCATGACGTCAAGGGGCCAAGTAAGACATGATCCTGGATGAGTGTTGATCCAGGAACATCTTGTACTTGGTGAAATCACGCTCACCTGATGTCAAGACTGAGGTACTGAAACACATTCTCGCTTCAAGCTTATCGCTTTTTGACACTCGAGGTACGCTTCTCCATAGGTTCTCTGTTGGAGAACTTTTATTGGAGCACTTAGCCCCCCTACCCTAAACCTACCCACTTCTGAACAATATAAAACACGTAACAGTGCAGTTACAGTTTTTTTTTTTTGTTTTTTTTTTTTTTTGCGGAAACTGAATATAAACAATAAAAGTATTACAAACAAGTAGTGCTGCATTCCAAGTCTTCTGAAGCCATACAATATCTTTATACAAAGAAGAGAGTAAAACAAGATTTTAATAGCTGAAAATAATCCTCTGCAGCATGATGCAATCATCACAAACACACAAGAGCCAACAGCATTTCACAACCAAGGCTGACAAGAGGCTTCCTTTGGAGACATCTTTGAACTGGATGAGCTTTATGGTGGGCGGATGGAGACGGCGATCGCATATATTCCTCTCATAAACCAATTAGAATATTAATACTGTTTGAATAAATTATGACTGTTGCATCTGCCTGTTATATCTTGTGTTTTATTGACTAATGCTATAGGTTTCTGGGCAGGGGTTGTATTGCATGCTCATAAATGTGTAAACAGTGCAATAAAACAGTTGTGACTGTTTGCATTGAAAAATCACACCCGAACAGATATGCAATAATGGCAATATTATTACCCAATGCCTTTCGTGTCAGCATATTGGTATGGAGGATCCTGCATGTTGAAAAATTTGACGGGTTATGTATAATTATGATAATCGTGCAAAAATAGTTCTGTCATGAACTCTTGGAGGGTTTGACATGGTAATGTACGGTGGAATAGATCTGCTACAATGCTGCAGCAGAGCAAGTACTGAGACTTGCTATTGCCATCCACAACATGCTGCTGAGTCAAAGCAGGAGACATGGAAGGGACAATAAAAGCCAGACCAAGAACCGAACACAATCCCAACAAGCAAGACAAATTTACTGTTGCTGCTCCGAAGAGCTGTGTGAATCCATACCATATGAACTGGCTTAACGCTAGTGGCCTATGATCTGTGCTACCACGCAGACCCACTTAAATGGTTACTACATCCCAAAATGAAAATGCTGTCATAACTCACTTTGTTCATCTTAAAACCAGGAGGCTTGTGACTGACCCAAACTATGTTGCCCCCAACATTTCAATCCAAAAATGGAATCTTAACCATTTCTCTACACCTAAACCTAATCTAAAATCAGAGGAACTAATAGATGAATGAAAAAAAACAAGTTGCACAAGGTTCTGCAAAGAATTAACACTTTCAAGGCCCAGAAAAGTATAATAGACATTGCCCACCACCTGAAGCTGCAAGAATACTTTGTATAAGCAAAGAAAACCAAAATAAAAACTGCAAAAAAAAAAAAAAAAAAAACTGGATATCCTATATTTGTTCAAATCAAAGTGTTAATTCAGCTGACACAGAATAGCAAACGCAGTTTGCGTGCAGTGGATACTGTCCAAAATGGCTCTACAGAGATGACAAATTATTGAATAAAGTTGTCAGTTTTGTTTACTTTCCATGTGAGAAATATTTTCATCACTTCGTGAAATTATGATTGAACCACTGACACTGACAAAAAGTCTTTTTAGACTTTTCGGGACCTTACCTGTATTATTTACTTGGCAGTCAATGGGACAGTCAAAAGCTTTCCCAGATTTCATCCAAAATATCTTTGTTCTGAAGATGAGCAAAGCTTTTACAGGTTGAGGAATGACATGGGGGCAAGTGATTAAAGACAAAATTTCATTTTGGGGCGGAGTAACCCTAATACTAGTGGTCTTGGCTACCACACCGACTGGCTTAACTCTAATTAGACATGCACTATGTGTAATGTTAATTAACAAACTGGATATACATTGCAATCCAAAAGATAAGACCCCAGACCCCACCTGAGCAAATATCATCATTTAGTCATTTGGCTTCAACCCTCCGAAGCTCTCAATCTGAAAGGTAAAACCTTTGAAGGGATTTAGGGGAGGGGACACTACCCTCGATCCTGAAGGGCCGGAGTCCTGCAGAGTTTAGCTCCAACCCTAATTAAACACACCTAAACCAGCACCTAATCAAGGTCTTACTAGGTATACAGGCAGGTGTGTTGGGTCAAGCTGAAGCCAAACTCTGCAGGACACTGGCCCTTCAGAATCAAGTTTGGTGACACCCTGGATTAGGACATACATGATGAACCCTTCCGAATGGGAAGCAGGGATTGTCTCTCTCTCTCTCTCTTTTTTTTTTCTCAGCACACAGATCACTTTACATTTAAATTTACAGCAGATAGATTAAAGGAATAGTTCACCCAAAAACACAAAAGAAGACTCTTTGAAAAAAGTTTGTAACCAGGCTGTTTTGGGTCACCATTGACTCCCATAGTATTTTTTTCCCTACAATGGAAGTCAATTGTGACCCAACACAGCCTGGTTACAATCATATTAGAGATCATACAGATTTAGAACTACTCAAGGGTAAGTACATGATGACATTTTTGGGTGACCTTTTCCTTTAAATTGTTTATTATTTAATTATTTTCAAATAGAAATGAGTCATTTTAAATTGCAATAATATTGTAATAATATTACGTATATTTAATTAATAAAATGACCAACCACAAAACCAGTTATTTTGAAAATTGAGATTTATACATTCTCTGAAAGCTGAATGAATATGTTTTCCACTGATATATGGTTTGTTATGATAGGACAATATTTGACTAATAATTTTCATCTAAATAAAAATCTAAATATTGAGAAAATTGACTTTAAAGTTGTACAAATGAAGTTATTAGCAATGCATATTACTAAAAACAATTATGTTTTGATATATTTGCGGTAGGAAACTTACAAAATATCTTCATGGAACATAATCTGTACTTTATATCTTACTGACTTTTGGAATAAAAAAAAATCAATAATTTTGACTCATAAATTGTATTTTTATAAAATACCCCAGCGATTTAATTTAAATGTATTTACCTTATATTCTGCCTATATTTGTATAGATTTATTTTCTACAGCGTCTATTTTAAATACTATATATATATATATATATATATATATATAGATATAGATATATTAGCAATTTTGTTGCTGTCAGTCATGCAAAAAACCTGAAAAATGAATATGTCTTTTAGAAATCTTGCCCTGTCTCGTTATTTCTCAAAACGGCTCTTTCAGCCTATAGATCACTAATATGAGCCTACTTCATCTTGAGACCGAGAGCTATAACTCTGGAACCTGAACTCTGGAGGCTGTTTTGTGGTATTTTCCCTCGTAGTAAAGCACACAGAGCAGCTCGGTGTCTCTGCAGATGAAGTGTATGACAGTGACCTGCCTCCCCTCTGCCCTCTTCATGCTACTGCTCTCCAGCTATGCTCCAGGTGAAAGATTACAGAGGATAAGTCTGCTTTCATCCTTCACCGTTACACTCAACAACTAAACCTAATACCCAGAGTAACTGAACTTGTAAATTAGGATGTTCGTGTTGCCTTGGGCAAAGCTACACTTGTTAAATCGCTTCCCCTTTCCTTTTAGCTGCAACTTTCAAAATAAACTAAGCCTGGTATAGTGATAAGTGATTTTAACATTAAACAGGCGGTAGACAACACTTCTAAAGGTCAAGACCTTATTTCCTCGTCTGATAGACTTCGAAGGCTCAAGTTTGTGCTGGTAAAAACATTTTCCCCTCACCCCCCACAGTACTTCAGAAAACTCTTCATGTAGCTACTCGAACATTTTTTCACATCAAAAAATCACATCACGAACATTTTTTCACATCACTCGAACAATGCTTTTTTTAAGAACCCTTGTTCTCTCAGGCCTAATGAAAATTGCTTGTTTGCATTAAACCCACACTGTAGTTTGCATTAGCAAATGTTTTCATGCATTAACCGTTGGCACTGTGTAGTATCTCATTTATAGCTGTGTTTCTCAATTGGAAGGAAGAACTATCTTCGCACACAAAGCTGAAGTAAGTATTTATAGATTTTTGTGTTTTCCCTCATTAATACGCCATACGCAGAGACCGTTTGAATTATTGATGAGCTGAGAACTTTGAAGCCACCTCAAGAAATCCCTTATGAGTCAGCTGTATTTTTTTAACTGTGTGGTGTTGAAGTGATTACATTGTAATAAATTACAAGCAGATGCATTTTGTTGTTGGTATAAAAAGCTGTTCCTTGTTTTTGTTGCTGAGATGTGTGATTGTTTGTGTAATAATAGAAAGAACTTAGCTGAGAAAAGGAACATGATGAGCTTCATAGCTTGAGTGGTCAATGAAGCTCAAAGTGTGTGCAGGTGTTTCCTTTAAACACTAATAAATTGACTTGTGTGACAGTTTCACATGAGCAACATCAGTTCTCAGCAGCCTAACGTGGCACACCGATTTTAACAACTGCAACCTGGAAGAAATATATTTATTTATTGCAATGAAGTAAATATAAATCATATGTGAGATCATCACATACGGCATATTTAATCACATATTTAAAAACATGTCATGCAAACTTAACTGAAATGATGGGTGCCAATAACATGAGGATCTATAAAAAAAGTGTCAAAATAAAATAAATTGGTTTAGAAAATACACCAGATTCAAGTTTGGTGGTCTCCAAAATTAAATTAAATTAAATTAAATTAAATTAAATTAAATTAAATTAAATTAAATTAAATTAAATTAAATTAA
>JAUMHQ010000075.1:3577192-3594971 GCA_032361165.1 Enteromius paludinosus | reverse complement strand
AATAAAATAAAATAAAATAAAATTAAATTAAATTAAATTAAATTAAATTAAATTAAATTAAATTAAATTAAATTAAAACTTTTTATTGTTGTATTTTATTTTAAAAATGATGATTGAAATCAATGGTGATCTCCAAGATACAAAATACTCCAATTTTCTCTGCTTTTTTTATTTGTAAGTGCAGCCATGGATATCTTCGTCTCTTTCATTGGACGTGTTAAGCTGAAACTTGTACACTGTGTTAAACTGGTGGTACTGAATTAATGTGGATCGCAGCTTCCCTTTGTGGTGACATCACTTGAAACTGCAATGCTGTTGGTTTTATAAGGCAGCCCACTCAAGCAGCCACTGTACAATTATGAGATGATCTCAGGAAGTAAATAGAAAAGCTTTTGACAAGATACTATAAGAGTTTAGCGTATAAGACTGTGCACATGGGAAAATGTAAGTACAATTTCTGAATATCAATACAATATTTCGATTTGCACATTTCACGTGCATTATGTTGCAGTATGCAAATGTAAGATACTTATTTACGTATGAAATGCACCGCAAAAGCATAATGCATCAACAAAATATAGTGATTTTTACCTTTAATTTAGAACAGAGCAAAAAGTATGCAAAACCTATTCCCCTTCTATTAAACCGACAGAAACCAACAGATTTTTGCTCTTGTGCCATGTTATCTGTTCTGATAAGTGGTGAGATTAATTAATTGCTTAGTGTTTGCTTTTTTGTCTCCAGCAGAGATTTGAATGGTTTATGATTTGACAGCATACATTTTCTCCTTTAGTAGTTAAAAATGCCAGGTTGGTTGTTGTACTGGTGTCTCCATTTCTTTTTTTTAACATACATTTTTAGATACATTAACACACAGGCCTGGCCTTTGGCTATTTGACAGAAATTCTAAATGTTCCTTTTGGGGTCATCTTAAAGGAGTAGTTTACCCAAAAATGTTGTCATCATTTACTCAGCCTTGAGTAGTTCCATATCTGTATGAATCTCTCTGTTCTGCCAAACACAAAGGAAGATATTTTGATAAGTTTGTAATGAGGCTGTTTTGGTCACCATTGATTTCTATAGTAGGAAAAAAAAAATACTATGGAAGTCTATGGTGACCAAAACAGCCTCGTTACAAACTTTCATCAAAATATCTTCTTTTGTGTTTGGCAGAACAAAGAAATTCATACAGATTTGGAACTACGAGAGTAAATGATGACAGAATTTTTATTTTTGGGTGAACTATTCCTTTAATAGCTGTAAAATAAATAAATTAGATATATCAGTGTACCAATCTTTTTACCAATTCTTTTTTTCCTTTTGTCCTTCATTAAAAAAAAGTTCCAATACCTGCTAGGAGACTTAGAGCGTGATTTAATGTGTTTAATTATGGTATGAAGTTCTCTGACTGATGTGAAGATACTGCTGTTGTTTTCATTATTGTATATTTCAAATGAACCCCCAAAGAAAAATATGTGCATCTGTAACATTTCATAAAAGTGCATGTCTATTGCTTGCTGAAACAGACGGTTAAAGTGCAAAAGGAAAATTACAATTTGAATGGGGGTTCTTATTTTTCATTAAACCCATACAACAATACATTATTAATTGATTAATGAAACTAAACTGAATAAAAATGTAACTAATAATAATAACTGAAAAATTAGGTTTTGAATGAGGGCTATTATTATTAACTGAAAACTGAAACTAAAACTCCAAAACAAATAACTTGAAATACACTTAACTGAAACAAAACTGAATAAAATTATTGCTGATTATAACTGAAAAAATATATTTTGAATGATTGCTAACTAAAAAATTAAGAAATGAACTGAACAAACAAAATAAAATTATAACTGATTAGGTTGATTAACATTTATTTTAGATTTATTTTATTTTTTTATTATTTTAGAAATAGAAACAAGTCATTTAAAATTGCAATAATATTGTTATATTGTGTAAAATATTGTCTAGTATTTTTAATTTAAAAAAAAATTATCTCTCTCTGTATATATATATATATATATATATACACATACACACACATGTACATCATTAGGGTTTCTGAAATCTTATCTAATACCGTCAATGCAAAAGAGCATTCAAAAAACAAAAAAGCAGCTCAAGTAAGAATTATTTTGTGGCGGTTTCTTCCACAGCCAACATAACTTAAGATATGAAAGTGAAGTGAGATGTTTACTGCCAATACATCCTACTAGATGGATAGACCTCTTCAGAAAAATATGCATGCCATTTCAGACAGGCGTCCCGTTGAGTGGCCTAATCTTGATATGCAAAACCCTTCAATTGCCCTCCTCCTGAAAGAAAGCTTTCACAGCTGCATAGCTTCCTCTTTTTCAACTTTTTAAAATCATGCTGCGCTTGTATTGCACAACTGTAGACGCCCCTTTGCCCTCGCAGTTACATATTTACACTGACTGTTCATCTGTGAATGTTGAACAATGAATACATAAATTACAAATCCCAAACGACGTCCATTCTATGAAAGCACTGAAAGGAATTTTTATTGTTTGCAGAATGACAATATAGCAGACATTTATTCAAGAAAAAAGAGCCGATGGTTGTTTTGTTAAGGTTATGGAGAGTTACAGGTGGTTAGTTGGTGGCCTGTTCTAACAGAGACCAATGTGTGTCATGAATCCATAATGAATGGCACAGAACAGGTACATTACCGATTCATTATTTGGTGATTAAACATTGAAGCTTTAGCCTTAAGAAGTAACAGTTGTGGGGTGTGGAGAGTGTGAGAGACCTTTATGCAAACATTGTTTAGCAAACACCTAAAGCGATATCAGATTTTCACATTAAAGGAATGCGTTCAAGCGTGTGTGACTCACAAAATGATTGAACAAAGAGTAACAAATCGTGACTTGATTATAAACTGAAGCAAATTCGCTAGGAATGCAGAAATAAAGTGAGGCCTAAACCTTCCACTTTTTAACTTATATATTATATAAGGACAGTTCGTGACTATATCACAAAATTATCATTTAATCTAGTTATTTGTGTCAGGGACACGATTATTTCATTATTTCCGCAAGTCCAGCACGAATGTAAAACTAGGATTTCATTGGATGCATCCATTCGTGCTGGACTTACGAAAATAGCCAAATAATCAAAAAAATACCGTGCGACCGGGCTGCACCAAACAATCCCACCTCCCTAAGTACACAGTATGCACTGTGGGGTGCTTTCTTCAGAACTCACTGTTGGCCAGCAGCTGTGTCTGCAGATGCACACAGCTCTTCTTATCGTGCACTGAAAGAACCCGCCTGTTCCTGTACACAGCAAATATGTCTTTGAGATGCACTGTTAGAATCAATCACTCTTGAAGTGAGTGTGTGCTGAGCTTACAGCGAGACTGATTAATTGTCATTTTATTGGAGAAGAAGGCAAACATTATGCAGTAAAATTCGGCCAGCTGTGAAAAAATGGTACTGTTTTGCAATAAAGTTCAGTTCATTTCATTTTATTTGAAATCATGACCTAAAAATGCTTCTTTACTGCTTAATCTATGCAGCTGTTCATTGTTAAGTCACATTTGTTCTATGAATACTTTAATGTTGTAAATTGAACAATTAGATCATGTTAGCGGTTATCCCAAAAAATATAAAATATAACTATATTTTGATTTGTGATATATATGAATATATAAAATTAAATTAATCCAGCCATAGTAAGACAAAAATGTTTTAAGATCCTTATCCTGACACCAAATCAAACCAAGGCTGTATACACTGAGGTGTTCGTGTTACATGGTAATGTAATTTATTTATTTATTTACAGCATCATAAACAGAGTTTCAGTGTAGTGTCACTGTGGTTTTTATAAAATCTGTTTCGGATTATAAGGCACATGCAAGTGGATATTTAATGAAAAACTGCCTTTTAAAACGTGACGAGCTGCTTTATTTGAATAGATTAGGAAGTGGGATTTGTATAATTATATCTGCAAATAAGCTGATTTCAGTGTTGCTCAAGTCTAACAGGCCAGCACTATTCACCAGTGGCTGAAATTGTTCAAGAAAGCAAGAGTTTGAGTGATTGTTCTCTTACAGTGGCTTTGTACTTCAGATTACACAATAAAAAAAAGACGAAATGTTCCAATAAAAGAGGTATCTATGGAGTGACTGAAACTTTCAACACTTTTAGCCACACCTTGTTTAACTTGGCACAAACAAGAAATCCGTACCTCTCAAAGGATTTATTTTTGTATTTTTTTCGTGACGTATGATCTGCTTTGTTCTTTGTACAGCACTGTCAGAGGCATCCGCATCCAAGCCATACCAGGGAGTGAGAGTCAAGGACCCTGTGAAGGAGCTGCTGCGGAGAAAAAGAGGAAATGCTGCGAGAATGACACCCCCCGCCGCGGTAGGAAATAGAGCACGTGTGCACGCATACACACTCAATAAGACACGCTTTGATTGTAAAAACTGCCCTTCAGCATTATCCCGTTTGTTATTAATTCAAGTCCCATCTTGTTTTTGTATTTTGTTCTTCATCTAATCCAGCCAGTGCACAATGGGGATATCCAAATATGAGACTGAAAAAGATTACTTACGAAAAATGATGACCTCGGGCTTTAAAGATGGCTAATTGTTTGATTGGTGTCATTTAAGGGACAGTTTGTTCCCCCCAAAAAATGTTGCTCCAAACCTGTAGGAGATTCTTTCTTCTGTGGAAGAATGCTGAATGACCAAACAAGTTGTGGTTGCCATTTGCTTACACTGTGTGGACAAAAAAAATAAACCTTTCTCAAAATATCTTCTTTTGTGATTCACAGAAGACAAAGTACAGGTTTGGAATGACATGAGGCCAAGTAAATAATGAACGAAATTTCATTTTTGGGCAAACTATACACTAAATACTTACTAACACAAATAATTGGCTGAATAACGGAGCCCAGGAGGACTGAATTATAGGATTGCGAAATATTGCGAAATATTGCATGGTGTTGTTGAGATGAGCTCATAGCAACGCTATGTCATTTTAAAGGGAAGAGAATGCTAAAACTCCACAATAAATCCTGTTAAAGAGTTAGTTCACCCAATAATTTATAATCTATCATTGATTACTCACACTCATGCCGTTCTAAATCCAATATATTTTTTATGATATCTGAGAGCACATGAACTAAGGGCCTTGAACTTGTCAGTCCCGTTGCTTTCTGTGGAGGGTCAGAAAGCTTTCATCCAAATGATCTTAATTTGTGTTCTGAAGATGAACAAAAGTCTTACACCGTATAGTGAATGATTCCCTTTAATCATAAACTAACAATGTTTATTTACAGAATTCTTAATCTATTGGTCATTGATAAGCATATTTTACAGGTTTTTATCTTGAAATGTTAAAAATGTATCAGTGTATATAGAAATGAACATTTAACAATTAGTTGTGAAAGAAAAGAAGAGCTTGACTGGGATTTCTCATAATATTTGGTCAGTTCAGGACACTAAAGACTGGCTGGAGTATGAGACCCCCAGAAGGCTCTCAAATTAAAAACAGGATTACTGAAATTGCACAATCGATGTGAGCTTGTATGTTACCAGCCATTACCGACTGCAAAAAGACAGGCTCTCTGAACTCCAAGGGGATTTTGGTCTTATATAATCCAGGTGTTTTTCCATGACAGTTAAACTATTCCCCCACATAGCCAGAGGGGTTGGGCATGGGGCCTATGCAAATCCGTTTGTGGATCTGCCAAGAGGCTTGCCTACCAACCTTCTAATTATACTTGACAACACATAAAAACAAACACACACACACGTTTTTGTGATATATGGGGACTGTATATATACACATATATATATATATATATATACACTGTACAAACTATATGTGGTACTGCCCTACACTGACCCTACACCTACCCTTACATGAATCATGTGCATTTTTACATTTAGTACGTTTTTTAAGCCTTCTGAATTACAGGGACACTGAAAATGTCCTCATTAATCACTTTCATATTTTAATACCTATGCCCATTTCATTATGCACATTTGTGTCCTCATAAACCATATAAGCATGCACACACACACACACACTGCAGCCTCTTTCTCATATTAAAATCACATAAAAATGGGTGGAGCTCTGTTAAATGCAAACTGTAGAAAAGCATGAGATCTTATGAAGCCACTTTCTGGCTCTTCTAATGCCGTCCTCATCCTGTTTACAGATGCTCTTTAAGCTATTCTCTGGAAGCTGATAACACTTGTGTTAATTGCTTCCCAAGTGGCATTATGGCAATAAGTGAAAGCACACCAGAACCTAAACCTGCTCTTATCTGCGTCTATTACTTTAGGGCTAGCTTGGTTATCTGTAAGCCAGCCCCTCCACGTGCTCTCTGCCATTTCAATCAACACCTCTCTCCGTTTGAAGATATGTTTCTAAACAGATCAGCTATTGTTGGGTTGGGGGCCACAGCAAGAAATGCATTGATCTAAACTACCAGGTGTAGGTCTTAAGTCCCTATCATCTGTCTAAGTGGAATTTAAGTGGAAGAACTTGCCACGACATGTAAATCATTTTACAAAGGAATCGCATTGTACTACACCTTAATTGTTTTTGATCTCTGTGTTAAAAGTAATGTATAGCCAGTAGGTAATTGTTATTGTTAAATAAACTGTCATGAAGATAATTGACTGCACATTATCCTGTTATCCTGCAATGACTACTGATCACATAAATGCATTTAGACATAAAACATTTGGGCTGAAATTATTTCATCAACATCAATGTAGATTAATTTAAAGCATCCAGTGAACCTTTCAGTTGCCTCTTTTTCCACCAGTTTGTTGTTTTGGTTTGTTGAACCAAAACTAAGTGTTTGTTGTTGCCATGGTTTCTGGACGGTAAATGGTCCAAACATTTTCCTGGAGTTAGATCCAGTAATAACTCTTTGTGTGGCTGTTTCTGTAAAGCCATGACCGAAGTGAGAACCTTGAGCAAGGCATCGATCCCCCAACTGCTCCCCTGGCACTACAGCATTGGCTGCCCACCCCTGTGGTGTGTTTTCACTTTGGATGGGTTGAATGCAGAGCACGGATTCCAAGTATGGGTCACCATACCTGGCCAAAGTCACGTCGCTTAATTTATATAAAATAAATATTAACAGTACACACATATATTGTGTAAGCAAAACTTTTATTTTGGATGCAATCAATCTTTGGACAGCACTGATTTCAAATTTATTTAATTACTTTAAATGTATCTCTTGGTTGACGAATATGTAGATATTTGTACTACAAAACAATCAAGATGATTGTTCATTGCATTTCTATAGTTTAATACAAAAAAAAAAAAAAGATAAAGAGATAAAACTAAATTGTGATACTTTTTTCTAGGTGATGGTTCCCAGCAACACTCTGCCATCATACACACATGCTGGTAAGTACCATATAAAATTGGTTTGGTCACTGATTACTGCAAACACTTTCCATGCTTATTTTATTTATTTATCTATTTTTTATTAGCGTCCAGCTTTGTAGATGCCAACCAGAGCGGCCTAAATGATTCATTAGTGGATGTCGGTGGGCTCTGCACAGGATGGATTGCCCAGACCACCAGCACAACTGCCCTTCAGCCTCTAAGTCACTGGACGCCTCCAGACCAACACCACGACCCTGGTGTCCCTCCCCACACAGATATGTATGTCCAGCCGATCTGTCCCAGTTACACGGTGGTGGGCCCTTCCCCTGTGCTGACCTTTACACACACACCTCTCTTCACTAACCTTGCGGTGAGCCACAGAGTGACACTAAGCCACAGCAATTATGTTCAGTGTCTGGAGATGTTAACTCATCTCTTATCTTGTTCTCTATTAGACCATGAGCACTTCCAGCTCATCCCTGCCTCAGGTGGAGGTTCCAGACTCATCCTTGACGTACATTCCTTGGGCTCAGCCGTTATCCACCCTCTCCGGCTCCGTCGTGCAGGCCCCCTCAATGCCAGCGGCCCTGACAGCCCCCCAGCTTTTCCCAGTGCCTCTGACCTTGCCAGTAATCTCTCCAGAACCTGAGCCTCAGCAGGTGGAGACTCCCCAGCCCCCCGAGGGCACTCTGGCCCTTGAGAAACTGCTGGAAGAAGATGAGGGCCAAAAAGAACCCTACATTTGCAACTCCTCACTGTTTTCAGAAGATATTTAAAATATTTGCATTAGCACTCTCTTTAGTACAGAATTTTGAGAACTACGGTGCACTCTTAAAAGGGTTCTAAAAGGGTGTTTTTCCAGTGATGTCATAGAAGAACACTTTTGGTAAAAAACAAAACAAAACAAAACAAACAAACTTCCTAAAGGAACCATTTTAAAGAACATTTAATAAATCTAAAGAACCTTTTTTTTTGCCTTTAAAAGGTTCCATTGATGTTCAAGGTTCTTCATAGGACCATTAATGTCCAATAGGCCTTTAACATCCATGGAACCTTTTCATTCTAGGTTCTTTATAGTAGAAAGGTTCTAAAATGAAAGCGTTTTTGAGGAACTACAAATGGTTCTTTTTTGCGACTCAATAATAGCTTCACAATATTAATCAGGAAACAGAACCAATCAATGATGCAAACATTGCCAAATAAATCA
Source organism: Enteromius paludinosus (assembly GCA_032361165.1). NCBI lineage: Eukaryota > Metazoa > Chordata > Actinopteri > Cypriniformes > Cyprinidae > Enteromius > Enteromius paludinosus. The sequence goes on along the minus strand of JAUMHQ010000075.1, from coordinate 3,586,376 downwards.
GCTGTAAATCAGTTTTAATAAAACAATAGTGTCATATTAAGCTCTAGTCAGTTCAGTGTTAAATCAGTACAGTCCAAACCTAGTCAAATTCATTAATTATGAAACAAGTTCAATTCAGAAAAAAAATCCAGCAATTTGAGTCAGTTTAGTGTTGAAAATAGATAATGACACAACAACTGTTAAAATGCTCACATTTGCAGAGAGCTGTTCCTTCGTTACACTTAACGAAACGGCAGTTAGAATTAGAAGTTTTCTGAAAGTTTGAGAAATCCCCTGTGGATGTTATCATTTTATCTACCCGTGCCCTTAACCTGCAGGCTTAGTTGTCTCTCAAGTTAACACCTTCCCTAATGAGATGTTTGAATAAGGGTCTGCTCTGTGCACGCTCTGTGTACCATTAATCTGCTTCTTTAGAGCTTCTGTTCATGATATTAGTCAAACAGGTACGAAAAATAAAGCAAACGTGCATTAGCAAACATTTTAGTTTATGTATTTTGTTTTGTTTTTTTGTGATAGTAGGGGTCGTGTGTGTGTGAGAATGTCACTGATTCTTTCAATTGCTTCCACATGGTTTTTGTTGTTTGTAAAATAACAGTTTGCCCCAAAAAAAGTGTCAATTTGTGATGACAACAAAAACTTCACCAATCCAGCACAGAAACACAGCAACATGGAAATACAATTTGTTTGCTGTATCATAAATAAGCAAAAGAAAGGGTTTCACTTTATTTTGACAGTCCATTTTAGACATGTCACTATGAGTAGCTACATGTCAACTTATATATTTCTCGTTAATTTGCATCTGCTAACTCTGTTAGGATAGGTTTAGTGTTAGTAGGATTAGTGGACATATGTTTGCTAAGTTTCTGATAGTCAGTATGTTGTATGTTGTGGACCCATTAACATTTCCCAAGTTCACACTTCCTCCTAATATGAATAGAATAGCATGTTTGGCTTGCAGTCCAGGGGAGCGAGCCGGGAGCAAGGCGGACTCTGAGCCCTAGGAGTTTTAACCCTTGCGAGGGAAGAGCTCGGAATTGGTTGTGAGACTGTGTTGGGTAAACAGGTAATAGGCTGATTGAGAAAATGCGGAGCCAGCCATGGCTAGTTATTGGTATGTATTTCTCCCTCTAATGACTGCTAGTTGACATGTAGTCAACTTACTGTTAGTGGAATGTCTAAAGTGGACTATCGAAATAAAGTGTTACCCTCTATAGGTACATTAATTATGTTCCCTGTAAATTATCTTCAGTTGTATTATATGATTTCTTAATTCGAATTAAGAGTGCTTAAATTGAAAGATTCAGGGAATTTAGCTGTAAAAAGTATAACATTTAAAGCCACTTGAATGAAATTAATTAAATACATTTCAAAATAATTTACATTTTGATCCCATCACTAATAAATGTTATCAATTGAAGCCAGACAATGAAGAGGCAATGAAATGAATCACTATAGAAATAAATGGAAGCCAAGACTACTAAGAACCAAGAAACTAAAAACTCCATAACCTTGTTTAATGTAACCCAAACACAATCCGTCCACTAACACATGGGCCCTCTTTTAACATGGAACTTCCAGCCCATCCATACATATTATGAGGTGACTAATTCATGCAAATTCGTACGACCTCACTCGTATGAATAGATACGATGTTTGCTAATTCGTATGTGTATTTTACGAGTTGCCAATAGGTATGAATTTGTAGGAATTACTTACACCTAAACCTGCCCGTCACATAAACAGGGTTAGGTGCTTACTATAAACAGCACATTTAGCTTAATAATGGGTCTTCAGTGCACACTTCTGCATGCCTGTGATGTAATGTACACCTAACCCTGCTCCTAAACCTTTTTGGGGGGGATTTAGACAAATTAGCATGAATTAGTCACCTCATTTAAAAACATACAAATTGATTGTGAGACTGTGTTGGAACATTCAATTACATTAAATTAATTCTTGTCTCACACTGTTCAACCAACATAATGATTGTAAAGAACAAAAAAGGGTGCTTTTGTAAAAGCTGCATCCAGGAAATATAAAACAGCAAACCCCTAATCAGCATTACAAAAAGAGCAATAAAAAAATAATAAGCATAAAGACAGTAAATACAATGATGGAAGGCTGCTCCGCAGTTTTTCATCACATTCTCCTGTGTCTCAAAATCAGCCATGGAGTTGCTGCATACGTGGGTATTCAAACCACATGACTGAGATTGTGAAAGATGTTCCAGGTTTCAAAGGTTTTTGGTCTGCTCCTCAAGTTTTTTAATATAGCTCAGAGGCTGCGTGGATTAAGATGTTATTTTACAGTTATGTGATTTTTATGCTGCTTCTTTTTTGAGCCTGCATGTATGAAATTGCCAGCCGACATGCCACTAACAGAAGAAAGAAAGACATACCTGCTTGGAACGTCATAAAGGTGAGTAAACTAACTTTTTAGTGGGTGAATATCTATAAATCAGGTTTATTTTTCACATCTTGCAAGCGTTTTATTTTCATTTCCATTCACATTTATGCATTCTGGAGATGCTTTTATTGTAAGCAGCATACAGGACTCAAAGCTAACAATTGTTCTATTGCTAGCAGGACATAATTTACTCAAGCTCGGTCATAGGTCAAATGTTAAAGTTAAAGAAATCTAGAAGATAAAAGAAGATAAAATAGTTTTGGGGTCACGACCCTCAGAGGTGAATGGGCGTTTTAAAACCATAAAGAGTACTGAGAGTGGGTGAAACCAAGACATCTTCATTCAGTGTTTTTTTTTTTGTGTGTGTGTGTGTGTGTGTGTGTGTTTTTTGGAGTGAACATTACCTTTGTGCACAAATTTTTGTGTGTGACTCCTCAGGACACAGGGTGCTGCCAAAATGCCTCTGCTTACCTTTAAGATGCAGCTGAATCTGCCTAACAGGATCCAAAGGCATGTCTGCACAAATGTTGAGACATGGAAGAAGCCACAGTACAAGGTGTGACTGTCGAGGAGTAGCAGGGAAAGTGTTCGCTGGAGGGGGACAATATTTGGCACTTTCGCTCAGCAGAATGTGATAGCAGGGAAACATGTCAAAGTCAAATATCTGCTTAAAATGCTCAGATTACAGGCCATGCAGAAGTGTGCACTGAAGACCCATTACTAAGCTAGATGTGCTGTTTATTGTAAGCACTGGAACAACCGCCACAGGGAGAAAAATATATCATGATTTCATTGTTATGTGGAATAAAACGGTTTGTGTTTCTTTGTAGATTACTTGATAAATCTTTGGCAAATATTAACAGTAAATGTTATTCGCTTTATGTGCCAGTGCATTAATAATTTACAGACACAATCTTCACATGTCAGCAGGGATCCCAATGATACAGAATCAAGACTGAAAAAACAAAGACATTTCCAAGCTCCTCCTATCAAATGGCAGTTAGACAGTGCAAAGATCTCACACTCTTACTATTTCCTTGGGAAAACTGCAGAAAACCCAACTTTCCCGTTTTAAAGAGCTCTGACTAAAATAAAAAAATGAGCCGTGAGAAACTTCCAAGACTAAAGTGTATGAAAAGCATGGTCTGTCCACATTTTAGGCTTCATAAAGTCTCTGCATTTATAAAATATATGTCCATCCATCCATGGATCCATGGAAATAAAGGAACAAAGGTTGTCACTGTGGCGGTACCTTTTCACTTTTGCATCTATTAGGTTCAGATATGTACACTTTAAGTACCTTTAATGTAAGAAAAAGGATCCTTTAGGTTCAAACATGTACCTTTTGAAAAGGTACCAGCAGTGACAGCTTTTGTACATTTATTTATAAAAGTGTACGTAGGATCATAAGGATTTCAACCTATATTGTGGCATAAATCTCATTAGACTTTTCTAGACAGGAAATACTATCTGTTTTATAAAAGACTATTTTTATTTATTAAATTCATGTTTCCATCTTATTCAAAGCTCTTCAAGCTCCTGTCATTAGCACAGGTGTTAGATCACATGATATCTTTCAACCCTGACCTTGCCCATTTATTCTCCCTTTTAAAAATTTATCATTTCGACTGCTGAAACAAATGGATGGGATCAAATACTACAACAAAGAACACAAACATACATATGAGAGGAATGAAGTGGAAAATAAACACAAACAGGTCGAGACCGAACCATGTTGGCAAAGAGTCTATGAGAAAAATGTTACACCAACTCTTGAGAAACGTATTAGGAGAAAGCTGAGAGGGGCATGATAAGACTTGTCCTCAGTTTCTCTAGGAACAGAGATGACTTTTACTAATACTTGTCCTACAAAAAAACTGGGTGACAGGCCACATAGATTGACTGATAGTTAAAAAAAAAAAAACTTGCAGCATTTTAGAGTAAAATACATTGAAGTGTAAGTTCATCCAGTTACTTTGCATCACATTTTGTTTCCCAGAGTTTTCTGTGGATCAAGTCAAAATGTTTAGTTTATAAAATTTTATATTTGTCATAGCTGCTGTTTAACTTCTCTGTGTATCTTCTCTTTGCTGTTGACATAAATCTGCTTATCTTTTCAATCTCGACCCTCACTCTGTATGTAACGAGAAAGTAATTTATGACAGTGTCATTCAGGAATGACCAATGTCTGTTGGAAGAGATGTTGTCTTCTGATTTATGCTGAATGCATTTTTTTTCTGCGTAAAAGAAAGACATAAGTCTATCAGTGGCATGCAGTCGACTCTAATGAGAATTCAAAACAAATTAAAAGTAATTATCAGCACAAATTACCATATAAAATGTAACGCTTGCATGTTTTCCCTCTAGAGCAGCACTTGTTCTCTGAAAACATTTGGCTCCAGATCCAGATTTTGCGTCCCAGTTCAGAATTTTGTCAGAGCACACAGAGAGTTCATTGTAATAAACTTCATCAACTAGAGAGGTCTAAAGAAAACTTTTGAGAGGTTTCTAGGGCATGAGAAAATATGAAAAACAGGAGGCTTAAGCAAATGCTTTGCCTTTTTTTAAGCTAAAGTAATTGGATCAAGATGGGAAAACAAAGTAACCATATTGCTCAATCCTCAATTCTGGAATTTTCACTTAGAAATTGCTAGATTGTATGTCAAAAGCACTTATAAACAAATGATGTTAATAAACAAATTTCAAGAGTGATCGTTAGCTGATTGCTAACAGCTGTGTTGCGTTTCTACCACGCTTTCTCTCGAAATTGGTTTACAACTATAGTTCAAGAGTTTGCGCTTTCTCAATAATGGAAGTAAAATATGGCGAGTTTGGCATGCTGTCGTGGGCGAGCCGGGGGTTCGGAGAACCTCGAGCCCTAGTAATGATAGCCCTAGCTAGGGCCAGGCTCGAACCCTGCGTGCCCCCAAAAAATGCTGGAACAGACGCCAAACGATCGGCCAAGAAAGGCTAGAGAAGGAGGGAGGTGGGAGGGCGTTTGGGGCAGAGATATCTCAGCTAGTATGGTGGCCTCTGCAGGGATGGAACAGGAGGATCCTGCAGAGTTATGAAATATTGGTGATAGCTGAGGGGTAGGGACCTCTGCGGAGGTAAGCGTGGGCAGTAGAGGCTGGAGGGAAATCTACTGGCTTGGGAGGAAGGGCGGGGAACAGCAGATTATTTATTTTTTTCCCCTTCTTCTTGGCAGAGGGTGGGTAAGCCTCGGCTGAGGCAGGGAACCTCTGGCTGGAGGATTAGCTAGGGACTGGCAGCGGGTGTAGAAGCCTCGGCTGAGCCAGGGAACCTCTGGCTGGAGGATTAGCTAGGGACTGGCAGCGGGTGTAGAAGCCTCGGCTGAGGCAGGGAACCTCCGGCTGGAGGATTAGCTAGGGACTGACAGCGGGTGGGGAAAGCCTTGGCTGAGGCGGGGAACCTCCGGCTAGAGGTTGGCTTGGGACTGGAGGCGAATGTGGAAGGTAGCCGGCTGGCTGGGGGAAGGGGAAGATTGCTTGGGGAGGGAACCTTGGCTGAGATAGTGGATGGAGGGTGTAAGGGAAGGGAGCCCCAACAAAGGTGGGGCAACCTTTGAGCGGGCTGGTTTTAAGATATGATGGAGATGGGAGCCTCGGCTGAGGCGGGACCCCCCGGCTGGAGGTTGGATGGGAGCTGGGGGTGGGAATTTGAGAGAAGCCGGCAGGCTTAAGAAAGATAGCTTGAAGAAAAATACTCTACAGACAGGGTTGACTGTGAAGGCTGCCTCGAGGAGAATAAGCCCCTACGAAATGGCTACCGGAGCCATCGTGCAGGCTTTCCCTGGAGGTTGATAGGAAAGGAAGAAAACCGGGTAGCTTAGAGAAAAAGGTATTTTTATTTATTTATTTTTTTTTAAATCCTTTCCTTCCTCTCTCTCATGGAATGTGGGAAATGAGAGATTGCATAGCTCTTTGAATGGAAGCGGGGTCGGAACGAATGTAGTTCCTGTAGGCTTCTGATGACCAGCGGCCGAGCATTTGGATTGTATTTGAAGGAAGGCCTCTTTCGGCTGCTGATGTAGCTGCACCTATCCAGAAAGAGTGAGAGGAGTTAATGCCTGAAAAGAGGAGAACGGCTTTAAGGTGTTTCTGGAACCAAAACCTAGACACTGGGCGATAGGTTTCATCTAGGATAGGGGGTCGGAGGGGGAGCTGGCGAAAGACTTCCTGAAATTAAGGAAGGCTGAGATGGTCTGGAAGGGTTGAATGGGGGACTGGAGGTTGAAAATGTAGATGAAATTACCTTGCTTTAGTTGGTCAGTTTTACTCTAATGAAAAAGGAAGCGGTATGGTTATTAAGGATGGAAAGATCAGCTACAGAGGGGTGGATGAGGGGATTGTAGGATTGTTTCATCCAAGAGCCTCTGCCTACTGTCTTGATAATGGAGATGGCTTGATTATGTGGGGCAGAGAGATCGATAATCATGCGTTTTTTGCCTGAAATTTTTCTTGTGGCGACACCAATTGGGCTGATCCTGTAGGTGCTAAAGGGAGGAGCGGGGAAGGGGCCGATCATGAATTTAGCTTCTAATTCTTTGTCGAGAAGAAGCTTGACTGATTCTGGATCGGTATTGGCGGAAAGGAGATTTTGACATATGAGAGATTGGGAGGTTAGGCTCCAAACACCGTGGAATCCGTGGATCAAACCTGATAACAGATAATCAGTAAAGTTAGAATCAGGGTGAAAACACAGTTCTTCAGCTAGTTTAGACACATTCACAGGAGTCGATAAATACTTTTTGGTATTTTTATTATTGATGGAGCATATAGATTTAGCATGGGCCCCCCCGCAGAAGCTGCAGATATGGAGAAATTTGCATGAGGCGCGGGTGCATTTATTGGCGTTGAAATTAAAGCAGAAATCAGAGCGGGTAGAAGTAGAAGGACGGGAAAACCTTTGTTGGAAGAGTGAGGGAATGCGGGAAACATAGCTAGAAGATTTGGGGGGTTCAGGGGCCGGAGGAAGAGAAGAATTGATCAGGGGGCAGGAGGAAGAAGCGTGGGAAACAGACCTGCATGCCCCACAGGTCAAATTGCGGCAACCAGTGAAAACCCGATTATGCAGATCCAAATCTAAAGCTCCCCAGTAAGTGCATTGATTCCGGAGTGCGGAATACGGAGTGTGGCTTTAGCAGAGAACATTCTGTGATGCATGTAAAAGTGCGTGCCCCCGTAAGAGGACGCGAGCTCTGCCATGATGGCCAGATAATCAACCAGCTCGCGCCTCCTGCGGGGGTAGACAGAGCAGATGACATCCATGAAGCGAGTGAAAGCAATAGTAAATTCAGGAAAAGTTAAAGAACGTGAAGTGTTTGGATGGGAATGCGTAAGTGTGAGGGTGAATTCGCCGCAATCCACTCGGCGATCTGCAGGACTGGGGGAATAAGGGGAAAGGAGAGAGAATAAATATATATCTTTACCTGCAAGAATTTGGGTTCTGAGAGAGTAAGAGACCTGAATTGGATCAGCTGCCATAGCGTTAGCTGGAGGGGGAAGGGGAGTTGCAGTGGCGAGAGAGAAGGGAAGGCAGGAGGTAGAAGAAGGGGGGATGGGCGGGTTGAGGTTAGGAGCTGGAGCGGGGTTAGCAGAAAGGAGAGAGGGGATAGCTGGTAGGTAGGGAGAGCTGAGAGAGAAGCGGGGGGGCCTTGAGAGAGAGAAGAGTCAAAAAATGGCTGTCCAGGTGGTTGAATGTCTGCGGGAATGGAAAAAGGAAAGTTAGTTTGGCTTGAGCTGGGAACAGGATTGGGAGCGGTGAATGGAGCAGCCGGCCAGGAGACTGGCAGATACTGCGGAGCTGAGAGCTGGGAGAGTGCGGCTGGGACGGCTGAAAATCCGGGTTGGCTGATAGCTGCCGAGTGCTGTTGGCTGGTGGACGGGGCTGGATCAGCGGCTTCCAGGTTGCGGCCGCAGCTGGCTGAAGCTCTGGACGATCGGCGAGGAGGAGCGGATGATGGTAGGGTAAGTCCTTTGTCTTTTTGCTTGGATGAAGTTTGCTGGAGAAGCTTTGGAGGATGGAGCTGTGTTAGGCATGGTTTGGTGATGTAAGTCGAGTAAATCCGCTTTGGTGGCTTTGTGGGAAAACTTGACTTTTCCGGCTGTGAGAGTGTGTCGAGAGCCGGGATAGTCCATTTACTACCGGAAGATTGAGCAGAAGCGTAGGAAGTAGCTGGTGAAACTTGTTAAGACCGGGTTGGTGGAGATGAGAGAGAACGGCATCTCTCTGGAGAGGTAGCGGTTAGGCGAGTAGGCCTTTGGCCTCTGCTAGTAGCCTCGGATTTTCCAGGGGTCTCAGGCTGAGCGGAATGTTGAGCTTGGGCGGCTTGCAGTTGCTTGCTTGCCTTCTGAGGAATTGGGTCCACGTGAGCATAGTCGGAGACGTCTGATTCAGACATGGTTTTTTCGGTATCTGGGCGAATGATTCCGAAGAATGCAAAAGCGAGATACTGGAGGGAAGGAAACGTCTCTAGGTTATGTATATAACCCTAGTTCCTTGAAGGAACAAGACGCTGCGTCGACGAGACGCTATGGGAACGCCCTCAGCGCGTTGGCTCTGAACAGTGTGTAGGATCAGCCAATGGTGAGTTGGAACGTCACCGCGGGTGACGTCACTGGCCAGGAAGCATATAAGCACGTGGAAAATGCCGGCCAGACAGCTCCTGACATTTCAGTGGAGCGCCGGCAGGGGATGCCGAAAGTGTGGCCTCGAGACGCAGCGTCTCGTTCCTTCAAGGAACTAGGGTTATATA
>JAUMHQ010000075.1:3562937-3577092 GCA_032361165.1 Enteromius paludinosus | reverse complement strand
AAATGTCTGAAGCGACAAGAGAAACATACGAAATGTGCAGAGCGGTGGGGCGCGAGGACCGGGATTGAGAAACGCTGCCATAGACTAAGGATTGTATACATTTGCAAATGCTTTTATATGTTCTAAATCACATAATTGGCATAACAATTCCCCAAAGTAGCACTAGAGTGTAAGAGGTTAAATTACCTATACGTTTTTGTTTTTTAAAAGCAACGACCAGCGGCAGAGAAGCTGATGCCTTTTCAAATCATCACGACTTATCAATGTAGTCTACATACTAATTTAATTTATGCATATAAAAATGTTTTAACATTAAATCTCACTATAATAAAAGTGTGCATATAAAAATATTAACAATAAAATATACATGTGCAAGTATAAATCATGTGGTCTAGCAGTAGAATAAATGATTAGTGTTTTGAGGCCGCGGGTTCTAATCCACCCTCGTAGAGGTCTTTTTTCTAATTAAAAACAAAGCGCTGATTATTTAAGTGATTATATAGCAAGAGCAAGGGCACGTTAACGTGAATGTTTTTCCATTTGTTATTAATTCCGGAGGACAAACTTGCAAATAACACAGTTTTTCTCCGGTCTACACCGATAGAAGCAACTCCGATTCACATTCTTTGAAGTTTCTCTTCTTGCTTGCTTTTTTGGGGGGGGTTTCCGAAGTAGAGTCATTATCATATTTAAAATAAACTGCCAGTGGAGGACTGAATCAAACAAGAATAGCTTACAGACTAGCTATAGCAAGTCGGAATGTGAGAATCACAAACAAATTTAAACACAATTGGCAGATGGTCTGAAAAAGCATCATCGATCACACTCAAATTTGTTATTGGGACACCATGAGACAGAACCAGATCCAAAGTGTGACCCAAGTTATGAGTAGTTGTAGAAACAAACTGTGACAGATAAAAAGATTCAATGAGGAATAAAAACTCTTTCACCAGAGGTTTAGATAGACAACAAAGATGAATATTAAAATCTCATAGAATCAACAGTCTATATTAGCAAGAAATTCAGAAAATATCTCAATAAAGTCCTTATTTAACCTCAGAGGCCTGTAAACCAGTGCACATAATACAGGACCTCCTATATTCGATTAACTGCACCTCAAAGCTAGGGTAACACATCTGTATTTTTTTTTCTGTTTTTAAAATGGGTTTCAAAAACAGTAGCAAAACCACCCCCATGACCAGAAAGTCTAGGAGTGCTAAAAAAAAAGGCACAATCCGGAGGGGCGAGTTCACCAAGAGATAATAAATCATCTGCTTTGAGCAATGTTTCAGTCACAAATAAAAAAATCAGTTTGTGGTGAAAAAGTTATTTAAAATAAACAATTTGTTTGATAGAGACCTTAATTAATTAGATGCAAATTTCATGATTGGCCCCTTTCTTTTCAACAGTTACCAAATTCCCCATCTCATCCACCTCCTCGACGATTTCCTTATCATTTCCCCTCCTTACGCCATTCCAGCTGCAGACCTCCAGAAAGTCCCAGAATTTTTTTTCTGACCTAGGAATTCCAATAGCCCCTGAAAAAACCTTGGGACTCAGCATCTGCAGTGAATTCCTAGGCATCAACCTTGATGCACAAAAATTCCTAGCATCCCTTCCCAAATGGAAAGTCGACAGGATTATCCTGATCATTTCAAATCTTATGGCCAACCCCCAATGCTCCAAAACTTCTGTCAGTTTTGGGGCATCAAAATTTTCGCAATGCGCAAAATCCCGCAAGGCCATCCCTTTATTTCCCACATGCTCAACCTGGCTTCATCCATCCAAGCCTCTTCGAATTGACCCCAACCCTCCTCCAGCACCACTGCAGCTTCTCCAGCAGGAGACCTCCCAAAAACCTTCCAAAAAACTTCCTCCTTAATAAATGAATAAAGCTGAACATTGACCTAATTGGCCTGGCCACTGCATCAGTCTTATTACAATAAAAAAAAAGTAGTCCTGTCTGTTGTAATGGGAACTTAGTTATGATAATCAAACATGGTGAAGGTGTGAAGCTGTTGAATTGTAATTGAATGTCTTACTGAAGTATCTTTGTTATCTCTCCCAAAAACTGATAAACCTATGTAGGCCTGGACTGACCATAGGGCATACCGGGCAATGCCCGCCGGGCCGATGCACATTTTTGGGCTGGGGTTGTGAGTCATAATTTAATATTTTTTCAAAAGTATATTAGGCCAATTTATTTAATACCGCAACGGTAAAGTATCTGAGACACGAATCACGAGAGAGAATTGCTTTTGCCTGTTTGGTGTTCAACTATAGTGCTATTTTGGCTTGCCATACAGTTGAAGCTTATGCCTAGAGGTGTTACCGTTTACAGATATAATTATTCTGTAATATTAGTGAAACGTTATTTTGCCAAAATTGATGATTAATCATAGGTTGGTAGGTAACACAAACATAATATAATTAGTGTGCCTGCCTCTCTTTCTCTGTGTTTAGACAAGTCAGACTGTTGAAACAGGAGCAGAGGAGTCACAGGGAGAACAGGCATTTGTGGACTATTTTAGTCACCCTCATTCAACAAAGAGGCAGGAGTTCTTTAAGTTTCACGCACAACAGAAGGCCATAAAGCCTGTCGTCTCTCTCATTCTCTCTCTTTTTCATACTTTGTGTCATTTTGAGGCGCTGTCATGACATTTGACATGGTCTTACTGTAGGCCTAATTTATCTTGACTTATCTTATTTGTGTTTGTGAACAGTACATTTTTTAAACACTTGTCTAAAGACATCTCAAGCAGTGTTTTGTTTGATAAAATTTTGCTACAAGGTGGGAATTTTGTTACTGTACCTTCTCTTCCAAGTCTGAGTATTGTAATGAGAGTAATAAAAGACTGTATAATAACAATAATAATAATAACAATAATTAAGAATATTTTTTTACCAAGGTCATTCGCTTCCATGCAGGTTACTGTGGTTTAATGTTTGAAACAAAACAGTGAGCGCATTTATCCTTTGATGTCTCATTGTTTAAATAATCATGGTGGGCCGCTATGGCCAAAAATACCAGGGCCGTTTTTTGGTCCAAGTCCAGCCCTGCACCTATGTATCTAATAGTGATGTTATCTGTCATCAGAAGAGAGTAAAATACCTGTTTCTACCTCAGGCCACACTCCAACCTCCAAGATTAACCTCTAAGATGAGGACTGACACTGAAAAACACGATTAATCATTAGCATGTTCCACAGCAGTCCATTATGTTCTTGTTTAAACTAATGAATCAGTGGTATCTGTGACGATCAGTGATTAATACGCTACTTAAAATACACTTATTTTCTGTACTTAGCAGGTCACATTGTACATCCCACAAATGCATGGATGTGTGTGTGGAGAAGGTGGGGGTGTATTTTAACCCTTTAAGCCCTGAGGGCATTTGTTGTGGTGATAGCATGAAATATCCAAATGTTACAGTATTTTGTAACAAAAAAAGGCTTTTTGCTTAGCTCTTGACTCTCTGAAGGAATTTTAAAAAACTGCTATTTTCTGAATACTGTGCACAAGCATAATCATAACTCCAAGGCCATGGCAAGAAGAGTCAAAATGTAGCTAACTGAACTTGTTTTATTCTTCTCAATGAGACCTTTCAAATTACATATTACACATGAATTTCTAATCCATACTTTTAAAGATAATTGGAAAGGGCCAAATCACAGGCAACTAGGGGTGAAGTTTTCATGATGATAGTCGGGGATTTAAATTGTACCAAGCCACAAGGCGAAGGAGCATTTAGTCATCACACATAGGCTACTAAATGTTCAATTTCAGAGACTAAAAAATGGTTTGGAAGATTTATTCCATTCAGGAGAGGCTGATTTACATCATGAATTACAAGCATTGCTTGAAGCATTTGAGGCTACAACCAATACCACCCTCATTTCTAGAGCTAATATTTCAGATGAAGTAAAAGCAATAAGGAAGGTGGTTTTGCAGAATTGGATGGGTCTTGATGTTTTGCTTGCTTCTGAGGGTGCGTGTACAGTCATTGCATTGTTGTCCTATTACTGGACTAACTGATATTTTCTGGTGGGATCTGGCATCCAAGGCTGGATCCTAAATATTATCTGGCATGGAGACCCAATCTATCAAGGAGGTGTTAAATGACAATAGCAACATGAAGAATGTAGCCAAATGAATCATACTACATGCATTTATATGCTTACCTTAATGGTAATAGGTATTTAAAAGAAGTACACCTACTTCCTACAAAGGACTGAAGGACTCGAGAAGTGGACTGAAGGACCAATTGCTATTCAAGGCAACTTTCTTTTTCTTTCTTTATTTAGGGTTAAAACTAAGTTTGAAATCGTTGACCAGTGCTACTTTTAGTGAACAATGCAACCTAATAGCTCCAGTGATGCTGTCTTCGGGTGCAGCAGGGCAGGACAAATCTCCAACTGTACTGATCCGAGAAAATCTGAAGTGTCAGATCTGTGCATTAGTTCCTAAAGTGAAGAGTGCTTTTCATATACCTGCTGCTGTCTCTGATGAATGTTAATTAAAGAAAGATACAAAAAAGCACTATGGTCAAATCTGCTCTTAACCACAGTTAACTTCTTAATATTTAATAAAGATGAATCTATAGATTTAATATTAATATGCATTTATACATTGTAGTATTTATTTCATTTTTCATTTGTATAACTGTGCCATAAATGTGTTAATTTATTACTGTTTTACCTATAGTATTTTTATATAACAATACTTATTTTTTTTAAACTAAAGGTTGCAGGAGTCATTAAAGTGAGGTTATTAATACTTTTCAGGGGGAAAAAAGTGTATTTTGTTTTAATTTGATGATCTATTTTATAATAAAAAGGTATGTTGTAACTGCAATGAAAATTGACTATTACCCAAAACTGAGTTTTGTCCGCCATGCCACACCTGTCAGATCAGAGTTGCGCAGAGGGGCTGCACGTGCCCTGATGACGACACAGGATAAGCCTGATTCACCGATGAAAACCATGACCAATTTGTGTGGCATTACCATTTGATCCGCTACAGCTCATTTTTTATAGCACACTTTTTTTAAGTAATCCTAATTATATATTGTCTCTTGTTAATGTAACCAAAACTAATAAAATAAATTGAAAGCTACATGAAACCGTCCAAAACATCTCTGTATTTGACGTTGCATATAATCTATGCAAACCGAGACAACCCAAATACTGTAGCCTAATTCATTCTGTACTTATACCAAACTTACATTCCCTGAATGACTCTTAAAATGCTCTTACTTGTGTTAATTCGGTATCTGTTAACTCAGCTGATAGCTGTAGCGAGAGATTGCGCAAGGACGCGAGTTGAGGTCATTCACATATATGAGCATTGCGCAATCACTGACCCACACGATACCGCTACTTTTGGGTGGTGAGGTGAAAAAGTAAGAAATCATTGTCATTTTCTTACAGAAACATAACCAGTTTAAACTGGACCACCCCTGACTCAGTCCCCCAGCCCTTCCCATTGTGGTTCCTGGTTCCCATTGACCTTGTTTGTTTGTTCAGACCTAAAAAAAAAACGTGAGAGACGTGTGTCCTGGAGTCAATATCGCTATATCAGACATCCCGTTGTGCAGAAGTGGGAGGTAAGCCGTTCAAGGAACAAGAAGCCAACGTGTGGATTAGAGGAAGACTTCCTTGTCCTGCGCTTTCCCGAGGGGAATTCCAAGTTGGTGAGCAGCAGGCACAAAGCGTGTGCGTCTGCCAATTCTGGGTCACTGTACACACCCTTCTGGCTGCAAAACATTCCCTATTTCTGTAGTTAATGAATACACCATTGCATGACCGTTAAATGATTAAGTCTGCCCTGTTCTGAAGTTAAAAGAGACACGGGGCATTTCATTTAAATAAAGAACTGATGTCTCAGCTTGTTTAAAAACAGGTATCCAGGCGTTAGTTAATGTCTGCTCTGTAATTAATTTTTGAACACAAACTTAAATTATTAACTTATTATGCGATTATCAGAATTATCTCTATCCAGTTTACCGTTTCATACATGTAGAACTTTGAACCTCTTGCAACATATCTGCATTATATGCTAATTGTTCAGTTGCGTCTTTATTTAGTTTAGCATTTTCTGATGGAAAGTTAACGGGGCGTTTTCTTTCGATTTGATCTTTTGATGAACTGAAATTGTGTGATAATGGACATGATAATGGTCTGACGAACGGTTTGTGACAACCAGTTTAAAGATTATATAATCTATATTCATATTGATAAGAAACATTTTCTAGAAACGAACTCAATAATTCTGTGATTTCTGTCTAATTTTGAATAATAATTAAAGTAGCTAGATGAAAAAGTCCAATGCAGGCTTTGTTTTTTTACTTAAATAAATAAATAAAGCTCTACTTTCACTTTTCAATGAGCTCACGTTTACAAGTAAAGATATAAATGTTAACTGTAGGTAAAGCAACCTAAACGCAATGTTGACTATCACAATCTATTTTTATAAATAACATATAATTAAGCTTTGTCTCTGCATCTCGTGTTTCCTGTTGATATTCAAAACAATAATTGTGCCACAGCTGTAGCCTACGTAAAAAAAAACTGTCAAAAATGTACATTTCAAGAGTAAGAAACAGAAACTGCACACTGGAAATCTGAAATATCTTCGCCATTATTAATAGATCTTTGGCATTTTTAATAAAAGATAACCAGTAAAATTACGAAAAAATATGTTTATTGTAAAAAAGATAAATGAATAATTTGTAAATTATACTCACACATACAGTATTTAACTCTCTGCAATCAATCGTTTTGCTTAATCTACTCTCCTAAACTAAGCCCAATCGTGCATTCTATCACTGCTTGTTCTTTAATCTAAACTAAAATACAACAAAAATACAAATGAATCGATTATGACACTGGAATTTCGCGCAAAGTGCTTCAAAATGGATTTTTATAAGTAACACATCTCTGAGTTTGAAGTATCCCTTCTGAAATAGCTGTCGTCGCCATATGAATACAAACAGTCTGATGAGCCGTAGGGCGCAAACTCTGAGGTTGCCATGCCTTCCTGCACATTGGACCAGTGCGAAAGACAAAAGCAATGCTGCAGGTTGCAATGCTGATGGTGGTAATTTTCTGGAGAGAAACTGGAGCTCAAATCCATCCGTGTTGGGGAGTTGTAGCACGAAGAAGACGAAGAGTTGGACTGAGGGGGAGAGTAACTGTTGTAGTGGACGGGACTGGGGAGATTGAAGGAGTCTGAGAGTGATCTCGAAACCTGAGGAAGTCGCACAAAAATACCCATTAAAAATTATGCACGCGTATTTTTTATTCATTCGTGCAAGCATACTTGAGAGCATTAGAACCATCCGAAATGGCAAAAAAATTGGGTTTTTAAAAAATGAAAAGCACCAAACACATACCAGGCTTGTGCCATAGAGGTCCGAATTAGAAGGTAGATATCCATTAGACCACTGCGCAGAGGTGGGACACACGAAATTACTGCCGCTGAAAGTCTCAGGTGGCATCATGTGCACCATCTGTTGATGATCATAAGCATTCTCCATCGGGAGGTTGACATTTTCGTTAAAGGGACGTGTCTGGAAATAGGGCTCTGGAGCTTGCATTCCAAAGATATCAAGGTGGGCTGCGGGGAAGACAGAAGAAAATGCTGGCTTGAGCACAGGAGAACATTTAAATTAGGCCAGCAAGACTTGAGATGATGTCACGAGACCATCAGCCAAACAGCTAAATCACATTTGAATAGTAGTTTATAAAAAGGAGATCATTCACGGATCTGTAAGGAGCCCGTATATAGATGTAGATGCCATTGTTCTTTTATTTATATAATTATTCTTCTCACAATTATAAAATAGAGCTGATGCCTGACGGTGGATGAAAAAGGTTTCTATTTTGGAGTATAGTAAGTTGCATGCAGTTAGTATACTTTGTTTTGTGTGTGTCTCAGGTTTCCTGATTAAAATGCAAGCTCTTACATGTTAGCAGGCAGCAAGTTCTTAGCTTTTTTGCAGGTCTACCTTTTCAGTATCCACAAAAGTGCTTGTAAGATTACTGAAATCTGATGCTTTTGTAAACAGCATTGTGAAATGACTGCATGGGACAAAGGAATGAGATTGCTATCACTTAGCGCCGTTCATTTAATTTGTTAGTATTTGAAACTTACTATTCATGGTCGTAGAGCAGGCATCGCGAGCAGGAACGGCTTGTGATTTCTATAGGATTGGTATTGGGAAAGAGAGGGAGAAGCAAAGGAAAACATTAATCATTGCGTTCGTTCAGTTGAAAAACAGAGTAAATATTCCGTTAGGTAGGTTGTACTATTATGTGTTAGGCTATCAACTGAAACATCAGACTTAGAAAGGCCTGTGTGGGCGTGGTGCGTTAAGACGTTGTTTAGTTGCTTTTTAAACTGCACTGACCAGACTGCGTTTTACTTTGGCTACCATAAACGTGTACGCCAGTGACTGGTTTTTATTGCGTTTACTCAGAACCATTGTTTACCGTTGCGCTTTTCTGTGCCTGCAGGGCTCTGTGCTTCTGCAGTAACTCCTTAACGGTGGTCTTCACACGCACGCCCTGGTATACCTTAGGTTTATCTGCTGGATGGAAAAAAAAGAAGAGAATTTTAATTCATTTTCGTTTGGCATTGATTTTCAATATTACTTTCCAAATTAAGACGATCTGTAGGAAATGTTCTTTTGCCAAAAGAAAAAATTGATTCAGAACATTTCAGACAATGTTTCTGGGTCAGTAATGTGACCTGCGTTATTAAAATGCACTAGACTTGAATAATCTTCTGTGAAGAACATGCATGCATTACCTAAAATGTTTTGTGGGGATTCAAACATGTCGACATTAGCAGCATCTCTACAATTGACATATTTAATATATATATATATATATTTTGGGGGGAAATGAATGTCTGTGGGCAGCAATTTAGTTGTTTTATATCGTGTAAAATGTATTTAAAACTGTTCTGAATAAACTATATGGTTGTCAAAATAATAAAGTTGCAAGAAAAACCCTTTTTACTTGACCACTTGACATGTTAGAATGAAAAAAGAATGAAATTGTGTAAAATGTTTTTTGTTTTGTTTTGTTTTTTATGAAATAACACGAATGAAAAAGAATGGAGCAACATTTCCAAGACTTTGTCACCTAAACCATTCGAAGAGCTAGATCTTTCAAATATTTTCCCTTTTTTTATCATATTCAGAATACTAATTTGTCAGTGACCCTCTACATAATTAACCATACGATTTTTTCTATATGCCATTGGAAAAAGCTAATAAATATAAAACACGACATTAGAAAAACTGTGCCCGTATTCCCAGTAAAGACTTCATTTGTCTGAGCGCGCTGGTGATCCGGCAGTGAATGGGTTAGTTTTCGCATTACAATAGACAGTGGTGAATTTCGAGAAACATGCTCTCCAGCCATCTTTGCCTCGGGACCAAGGTTTTAATTTGGAGTTTTAGCAGTTTACTTCAATGTGGCTGTGAATTAAAACACGGCAAAACTGGCGAGTAGCCTAATCTAATTATTGACAGTTTCGCGCACGAGAGGCACTAGACGCATAAAGTTGGGTTTGCGGGAAGCGAAGTGAAAGCACTGTAAAACGCTGCTTGCGGGACAAGAAGAAAGAGAGGCTCCCTCGGTAGACGTCTCAACGAGTTACAAACGTAAGTAAAACACTCTTATAACTGCAAAAGCCGCGTCCAAGCGAAAAGAGAAAGTTAACCGGAAAATAGATGGTAAACGAGACAACGTCCAAAAGAAACCCGGTTAGATTTGCTACGACGAAGTTTACGCGGGCGCTGTCGATTAGTTTGTTTGTTTGTTTGCAGTAAATTCCCTAAAAACGTACAGGGTCCAGGTTAGCTTTTGCAATTCTCTCGGGAGTTATTTCTTGATATAATGGGCAGTCCTCCTATCTCTTCCTACACGAGTGAAGCCGCGCCTAATAACTTCCCCCAAAATCAAAAGTGTAAAAAATAGATGGAAAATAGTTGTCCTTCTTTCCTAAATTTTTAATTGGTTGTTCAGCCTTGTGAAGACATACACAGTGGGACGTCTTCCTGATCCGCGTTAATATATATATATAAAAATTCTGTCTGAACATAAGTGATTCAAAACAACGCCACGCCATGGCTGGGTGCATGGAGGCAGTTGAGTTTGCAGAGGGCAAAAATGTGCGCTGATGTTGAGAAGATAGCAAAAACGTCCTTCGGCAGTGTTTTGATGAGCTCATTGACAGTTAAACCTATTCTAATAAATATTCATATGCGCGCTGAGGCAAAGTTTGAAATCTGGTTGAAATGTAGAAATTGTATTCAGTCACCGTTTACTCTTGGCTATTCCGAAAGCCGGTGTATAAAGTTGGACACGGTGGTCGACATTGTAAAGTCTAAAATAACGCAGCAAATAAATCTTCAGATAAACCCATGTTAAGTTTTGCTTGAAGAAAAGCTGAGCAAAAAATGCGAGGCAGACAGAAAATTCAAGATATGAATAAAAGCTGAGCTTAAATGAATCACCAGAAATATTACCATTCCCATTAAACTGTAAAAAAGTCATGAAGCACATTTATTAAAATACATATGAAAATGCACCAATTTGTTTAAAAGGATCCTTCCATATGTGTTTGCTGTTTTAAAATATTAGTAAGACTGCATGCTTTGACCTATACATCTCCAAGCAGCTTTTACCAATGTATTTATTGCTTTTAATTAACATACAATTTTTCTCAATGTTTTTCAGGTTGCTGAAGACGAAAACATCTTATATGAAAGAAAAATAAATTTTGACTTACCAGACATATTGGCCTGAAAAGGAGGAAATCTCTGGAAGAACTACAGTGAAATACCCCAACGTCACTTCTTTGCTCTATTATATGGGCAAGAACGAATTATTCACAAAAGTCTCAAAAAGTCTCAACAAAGTAACCTCAAAACACTCTCAGGACATACAATTATACAGTAATATAGCTAGGGATATTTTAGTTTGAGTTTTTCTCCCCTCATCCCTACTATTTAAAACCCCAAGAACTCAATGATTTGACAATGATTTGATTGCGCGATACTTTCAATTTGAATATTCAAAAGCTTCGTAAAAAGACTTATTTCTGAGTGAAATTCGCTATTACAGTGCATATAATAGCATCTCTTTTAATAGAATGTTGTGTTATTTCACATTTTGACATTAACCAAATATATATTTCTAACATTTTATCATCCTTTTGGTGTAGATGATTGGAGTCTCCCTTAGAAGCACTATTTCAACTTTGCAGGGAGTCTGAAGGCACAAATGAAGTTTTACATCCCATTACACATTGTAAATATCTTCTGTAATGGATAGTCTCGTAAAAAAAAATTAAATAATACGTCTTGTGGATCAAATTTATGCAGTATATTAAGAATTATTCAATTGGTGGGCGTGGCATATGATAGCAGCCATGTTTGTCATCAGAACAATTGGGACGTCTGCTAAAGTTAAGTTACTAAGATAGTGGACACAGGTAGAAGGCGGCTAAATGTGAAATAAATAGAATTAGAATTAAAAATTTAATTGAAAGGTTCAGTGGCAATTACTGAAAATCAAGAGCCTATTCAAATGAGATTAAAACAATGCTAAGGGTTCATAATAATATTCATAAACTGATTTTTTGTTTTTGTTTTAACACAACAAGTAAAAAAAAAAAATCAATGAATTATCTTCATTTTAATTCTTAAAATATCGAAGGAGGGTGCTGTTTGATGCTGAGTGGTGCTGATCTCCAACAGAATCTGGCACACCTGACTTACTTGATTTCTGAAATAACTGAAATGAAAAGGCTTCAAGTGGCATATTTACATTTCTTTAGACCTCTAAAAATCACAATGCTGTTTATTTACGTGTGCCGGATTTAAGTGTCGAGTCTTTAAGACTGAACGGAATGATTAGCCTAAACGCAGGTGTTCTTTGTCTCAGAAGAGAAGTCCGAAAGTGGCTCCCTGTGGCATGCAGTACAGAAAAAACGGACAATTCCGTTTCAAAACCGCTGAATATTTAAAGATTTAAGTGTTGATACAACGTGGGATCTTAATAAATAGGTCTTCAAACACCCTGGTTGGTGTTAATTCAAACTGTACCCAGGCGTTTTACTCCTTTGTGAAATCGTTTTGTAACGTCAGTCCGCTACAAATAGACCTCGAGTTTCAAAATGTTACTTTTTATCAGTCACGTTTTTGAATAGATCTTTCAGAATTCTAAGTAAAATCTCTAAGTAACACTTCAGCCGAGTTGAGGAGGTAGTTGTGGTGGTTGAATGACGCCCCCTGGTGATTAAACCGGAGAACGAGCGGGTCATTGTAACAAGAAGGTTGCGTGTGACTGCATTTCATCTGGCTCATCTGATATATTCTAAACTATAAATGGTTTAATTTGCAATAAATGTATACACTTTGAACAGGTGCACGAGTAAAATCAGACTAGAGAAAGATATTGTTCTTGACCATGACTGTAAATGCATAGAAATCTGAGTATACTGCATGCTTTCAACTTGATAGCCGTATTATTTTTTTTTTTTTTGTGAATTGTGTTCTCATTTCAGTAAGCCTAAAATTAACCTTTAATCTCAAAAGAATATTTGAACAGTTAGGATACAAAAGCCATCCAAAAATGAGCCTTTTTATCAGGGTTCAGTAATTTTACTCTAATGGCAATGCAATGTGGGTCATTTTCTATGCAATTAAAGTGAAATACCTGAACATAAATATAGGAGGGTGATTAAAAATACAAATTTTGGAAAGAAACTTTTTCAGATGGCACTTTTGCATCTGAACTCTTCATTTATTATTATAGTAAAGCATCAGAAAAATCATACAGTGAATTTGTTCATTTTATAAGGTTTATTTGATACACATAACAATCTGGTTCCTGGCAGAGTCTTACTTTAGAAGTCAAATTGATTTACAAAATCTGAAAGAAAGAAAAGACATCTTTCCCCCCCTTATTTTGTATATACATTTTTTCCCCTAATTCTTTAAATTGTATTTTAAGAAATATTAATTTATAATAAAGAAAAATGTGATTTAATGATTTTGTTATCTTGTACATTTATAAAAAAAAACAAAAAACTGAGCTTTCATTGAACAAAATGTTTTTTTTTCTGTTGTGTTCACATCAGGCACTTTAAAATCCCTTGTGTTACAGAATTCTAGTTTATTTACCTTTAAAACCACATGCCTTTGAAATGGAAAACTCACAAGAAGAGAAATAGTGTTAGATATTACACATCTATAAATATTGTAACACTTAATGTTGCATTTAATATAGATTTATATAGACTCTCTGTCACTTGTGTGTCACAGAAATAAAAAAAAAAAAATCTGATAAACAGACTCCTTATACTGATTATTATCCCAATATAAGTTGTAACGACGAAAAAGGAGATACCGTTATAATAAACAACACAATTAAAACATTAAATTGAAGATATAATTTGTTCCCCAATGTTAAGCCTTAGCTCTGCTAAGCAAAATTGGCAAAAAAAGATTGTAGTGCTGATTGTTGTCTGTTAAAGAGATGTTGATCTGCTAGCCTTCATTTCCTTCCAGTTCAATCTCAGAATGCCCTCCTGACCTCATACTGTGACCAACCACCAGTGCTACTAGTGTCCTCCTTGCCCCATACCAGGCTGTCGCTTAGTGCAGAAGGGGCACTTTCAGTATCTTCTGAGGGTAGTACTGGCCCTAGTTTGCTCACAGGCTCAGTCATGAATGAAGGGGAAGCGAAGCTGCCAGAGGTGGGTTGGAAAGAGGAGTGATAATTGACTTCATCCAGTGAATGGAGAGAGTACGACTGTGAGGACGTCATGCTGGAGCCCCGGGACGATGAGCGGAACTGGGTCGGGCTGACGGTGTCGGGGTTGACCAGAGAGTTGGGTGTTGACAGGGGCATGGGCGCCAGAGCATCTCCACACAAACCCTCCACTCCTTCATTGCCCGCGGCCTCCCAAGAGTCCCTCTTTAGTGAACACGAGCAAGAATTCATTAGCCTCAACTCTGAGGACCCAGAGATTTACTGAATATCCTTGTACGAAAGCCAAAATCTATCTATCTATCTATCTATCTATCTATCTATCTATCTATCTATCTATCTATCTATCTATCTATCTATCTATA